>CAJQZJ010032893.1:1060599-1087629 GCA_907164525.1 Lophiomys imhausi
CATTGATGCAGTGCTAACAATTGCATCATTATGGATATTTGTAAATGTTTATATTTCCACAGATGAGAGCTTGGGATGAGAGCTGTACCCAAGTTTTATGGATACATGACGTGGGCTGAGCCCAGAACATTTCTATCTCTGTTCTATCTATCCCTAGACCTAGGCCTGGAAGCTTTTAGCCTCCATACATTCTAATCTTCTGCAAACCTGGACCTTGAAGGCTTCATCTTCTGCCTCCATCTACGAACTTAGGGCTAGAATATTTTTAGCCCCTGAGACTTACTGTTGAATAAACGCACCCTTTTTAGCTCTTTCTGAACTTTGGCTGTCTGGTTAAACTCAGTTACTCTGGCTGAAAACTCCTCTCCAAGCTGACTGATTCAAACTGGCTTCTCTCAGCTTCTCACTGAATTGCTCTTCTTGGAAAAAGTGCCTCTGAACTCCACTAACTGAACTGCACTGACTGCATTGACTCCATATACTAAACGGAATTGAATTGCACTGCAGGAACTCAGCTGAACTCTACTGCTCCCAACTGAACTGTACTGAACTCAACCCTCTCTCCCTGCATTACTCTTAAGTAGTCTCTCTTTCCTGTCTGTTTTTGTGAGAGTTGGTTGTATACTAACTCTGATTCATTCTTTCAAATCTTTCTCTGATTCATCACACTGTCTGCCCCTCAAATAGATGGCATTGTTTGGGATTAAAAGTGTGTGCTAAGGGCATGTCTGTATTCCAGCCAGATCACATAGACCTAGAAGGTCTTGAGATGTGATCCCTTGCCAGAGTAGCCATGTTGCTGTATTAAAATTCCTCTACAGATATTTCTTTTCAACTAAGCCTTCCAGTGCAATGGGTGATGAGATAGATCTGTAAATGTGTGTGAGTGTGAAACATTCAAAGGCAAATATACCAGGCAATACAATTCCCCACGTAAACACTGGAGGAGCATAAAAAGGTTATTGTCATTTTTGCCCTGTGTTGAATCCCATTCATTGCTTTACTTTTGCAGAGCCTGAGTTGATTTTCTTGCTGGTGTTTTCTCATATCAGTGAGTTCCATGTGCCAGTTCTGTGGTCCCCAGTCTATACTGTCATTCCATTTATTATGAGGGATGAATGGGGACATAACTTCATGATCTTGCAAAAAGATTTTTTTCTAAACCATTTTCCTCATGGAGAAGAAATCCTTCTATTTGCAGGCAACTACTCTCTGGGCTACAAGATCAAAGTCACTTGCAAGTCTATAGCATTCCTTCAAGGACAAAAGAGAGCTCCCATGCCAGATGTAACAGCAATATTTTAGCTATGCACAGAGACATAGGTGGGAGATCTTAGCTGCATTGTTGATAAGATGTCTGACCTTCAAAAGATGCCTGCTTTATTTTCTCAGAATTCAGGAAAGGTACAGTGCATTTAGATTAACTTCCTTCAAGGCTAATATAAGTCAGCAAGTGATCAAGGGTGAATTCTATGAAGCCAGGGCTGGTATGGAAGAGTAGAGCATCAGTCAGTAAAAGACAGACATTGGAAAGAGTGTGGTAACACTTGGAACATGGTGCTTTCTACTGTTGCTGAGTTTAGACTTTTAACATTATGACTTAAAGGGGAATTGAATGAAAATTGTTAATACATAGAGTATGTTTGTGTGGTATATATATGCATGGAGGTAGACATGTGCATTTGCATATGTGTATACATGTGTGTAGAGGCCTGAGGTTGATGGTAGGAGTCTTCCTTACTAGCTCCCCACCTCATTCATTGAGGTAGAGTTTCTCAACTAATTCCAGAGCTTGCCATAACAGCAAGTGCAGCTACTTCCATCATCTGAGCACTAGAATTACAGGTGATCCACCAAGCTCATGTGGTATTCACATGGGTTCTACAGATCCAGACCCGGCTCTCATGCTTCTTAGAGAGCACTTTACCCACCGAGTTGTTTTCCCAGCCCTAAGAAATATATTTCAAAAGTATAAAGTATAGAGGTGATGTGTTAAGTGTTTATCAAATATAGAATTTTCTTTGGCCTTTGAGGTATCCATGTAGCATTTCCAAGCCTCTCTTGATGTCTGCGTCTTCAGTGGTACATGTGAATTGGACAAGATTCACTTTCAAGCTCTTACTCTAATGTACTTTTGACAAGGTGGTGCTGCCTTTATTAGCTACAAATGGGGGAGGACAGTCCAGGGCTCATCTCTCACTTGCTCTCCTTCAAAGTTCCACTTCTTGTGTGATCTTCAGCCAAATGAGAGGCTAGAAGGCATGTCTTTTTCAGAGCATCTTGAGAAATTAACACCCACAGCTTTCCTTATTTGCATTGGGAACCAACAGTTTGTGGTAAGGAAGATGGAACCACTGTGTGACATGCTTGAGTTCATGTGAATGCCACAAGCAAAACCCCAGGACAGTCTAGTTTAGCACTCCCACTTGGGAGTTTTCTTCCAACACCCTCCACCTGAGAGCTTTACAGCTTTTTGGTATTCAGGCACCCCCATTTTACAGGTCTCTCTCATGGTACATGGCATTTGAAGCAGCCAGTATGATTTGCTTACTCACAAGCAATCGAGCAATTCACCTAAACATGAATTTGCCTCCACAGAAAGAAGTGGGGAAGACACACAGTACGACAGACAGAAGGGCCATACCATGATTGTCAACTCCATCTATGCTCATTTGAAAAAGAAAAAAATATGGTCATTTTTATTCAGTTTTCTCCAGGAGAGAGAATGTGACTAGCCACACTGGAAAACAAGAGGTCATGGCTTGCTTTCTTGTGTACAGCCCCTCCTCATGGGACACTGATGCTGTCTGGGGGAGACTGTAAACGGCCATGTTTTCCTAATCCAGCTTGTTCATTATCTAGTCTGGGAGTGGCTGCACTTAGGAATTTAAGACCTCAGCAAATGATGCTAAGGGAGGATTTTCTGGCTAAAAGGATGTTATGATGGTGGGTTTTGATTGTCAACTTTTGAGGGTCTGGAATCTCTGAGGAGACAAGCTTCTGGGTACTACACCCTGTGAGAAATTATTTAGATTATGTAAGCCTCTGGACATGGCTGTGAGGGATTATCTAATTGAAGAGGGAGAAGCCACACAGAAGGAGAGCTTCCCTGGACTAGGGTCCTGGGTTGCATCAAAAGGAAGAAACTAGCTTATGCTAGCATTTTTGTTTTCTGCTCCCTGACTACAACACAATGTGAGTAACTGCTGCTTCCAGGACTCTATCTCCTTGATGAATGTAGCCTTGAACTCTGAGGCAAAATCAGCCTTTCCAACCCTCAGCTCCTTTTGTCAGGGTATTTAGGTAACTAAAACAGATGATGAACACTCAAACAAGTTGCTTAGGTAAGAGAATTTCATTTTCTGTGATTGGTAACAACAGTGTGATCTTCCACAACCAGGACCTTGAGGTTTAAGTGTTGTTTTGTCCAGAGACAGGGAAGAAGACCAAGTGACCTGGTTTCTTGTAGTCTGGAGGTCCAAAGGAAAGTGTTCCTAATACAACTTAATACTGCTTTTTCCCCCCTCTCTCATTTTTTTTTCTCCTCAATTTGCACTTCCAATTTGCAGTGGCTGTAATGTGCTATTGGGCTTCCCTCCCACTAAAAAACAGGTGTGAAAGTGAGAATGTTCTCCTTGAGAAAAGACAGTCTCTGGGGTTTTGCTTCTGACTTGAGGGCTTATGAGGTAGGTGTGATGAGACCTCCTCCGCAGCAGGCCAGGGTGCTGTAGCTCCAACATCTCTTCTGCTAATTGTGGCAGGAGGAGGGGACACTCAAAGGAGGCAACTATTGTGATCTGCCGGGAAATCAAGACAGAAGGAGATTTCAGACCAGAGTTTATGTCCAGAGCCTGTCTGGGTTGTTTTGGCATCAACCCTATTAGGACAAAAGCAATCCAGGTTCATTCTTCTTGGGCAGACAACTGTTCTCCCTAGAGTGGATGGGAGAGGGTGCATCAAGACAGAAGGAATGGGAAGGGTCAGTTAGGGTGTGGTGCTAGGGTGCATGACCAGTCCTCTGAATGGTCAACATCAGTATGGTCTCTGGGTGGGGATTTAGAAAGGAGGATAGGAAGGGGGGAAGGAGAAGAAGAAGTTGAAAGAAGATGACACAGTAAGCAGAGTGAGGCTCAGGAGCTCATGCCATATTTTAAGCAGGGATGCCCCCAGGTGCTCCAGGAACAGGAATTTATAGAACAGGACATGTAAGACAAGACAATGTCCCTCCTCATGCCAAGCTTCCTTGCACGAGCAGGTTTGGGGCATTGTTTCCTGGAGCATGGGCAACTTGATAGTGGCTATGTTACTGAAGAAAATGACATAGCCTTTCCTGGAAGCCAACCAACAGTTAGCAGCTGATAGCTCTTCAGGGAGATATGAAAAATCTAGAGCTGTCTTAGGGTACCTATCCCCACCACATGCCACAACTATGATCCTATGCCTTTCCTCTTAGCAAAGTGGTTTCTATAAAGTTACAAAAGAGAAGATAGACCTGTGGGGAGACATGATCATGTCTTAAGAATTAAATTTAGCAGCTAAACTACTTATTAAAATTCATCACTGTGCATGCTTTCTCAAGTCATGATGACCTCATGGTTTCGGTGAAAATTGTGTATTCCTTTGGAAAATTAAATTAGCATATTCAAGAAGGCCGAAATTTATCTCTGACTGGTAGATGTTATTTCTTTAGCATTCTTTGCCTAAGAAAATAGTGTGTCTGGGACTTAAGTTTGACAGCTAAGAGTAAGAGCCAACATCTGCTGAAGGCTTTCATGGTCTCAGGAACTTCCTTAGGTGTTTTTATACTCTAATTCATACTCTAGTCCCCAGAAAAATCTCTGTGAGGTGATCTAGTGCTAAGCTAAGTCCTGTATTTCACAAATGAGGGATCTGGAGGTTAAGGGATTGAGTGAGGTATCCAGGTTAAGAGTAGACTGCAAATCCAGCTAGCTGCCAACTACAAGATCTCTTGACCTTGACCCTATCCTGTGTCCCACCTCTCCCTGAAGATCAGTGTGATAGAACAGCTTGGACAGGGCTATGCTTTCTACCAGGCAGCCTTAGGATCATGGTGCTAGAAGATCTGCCCAGGGCACCCGGGTGTGAGTGAGGAACCTTACTTTGCATCAAGTATAAAATGGGTCCATAGTACAGGTCCCTTATTGGATGCTGCCATTTGGAATTAGAAGCTAAGAAAAATCCTTGGGTTTAATAACACCTTGACTCTAGACAATCGCAACAACGAAAGCTAACAGGGTTGATGGCGGAACCTGTTTGAAGTCCTTTACGTTCCTTAAGACAGAGAAACCAGATAGCAACCGCAGGAGGGAGGCACTGTTAATTCTTTCATTTTTCTAGATGAGGAAGTGAAGGCCCAGAATGAGGTAGGAACACAACTAGAAAAGGCAAAGTTGGAGCAGCTTAGATTCTGGCCTTTGGTGAATCTGAAATACTTGTTCCTATAATGCAAAACAAGACTCAGCGAGGGGTGGGAGGAGGACAAAGCAAACTGGGTATTGAGCTGACCTTAGTGTGCCCTTGGACAAGTGACACCATTTGTGAGTGTCTTTGACCCAGGAGATGCCATCTGTGACTATGCCCTTGAGTCAGGCCATAAAGGTCAGTGGAGACACTCTTCCCGTGGGTTCCTCTTTAGAAGAACAGGGCAGGCAGTTTCTTGCACGAGGCCTAGCGGTCTCCATTTATGAAACTAAGTTTATGGAAAGTTGAGATGCATTTCCAGAGCCAGAGATCAAACAGAATGTAAAACAGCCAAGACTGCATTCATTTCTGCCCTTGGAGCTTGGCAAAAAGTAAAAACTGACGTGCTATTGCCAATACAGAAGACAGCACTGCCCCACTTCCTAGGCAGGCAGACAGCGCTGTGTTCAGTCTTTATATCTTTGGTATGTGTAGGTAATTGGCAACAGTTCTGTTGAGTACGAATAAAAGGATGTCTACATTTTTGTTCCATTTTATTTTGATGTTTTGAGACAAGGTCTTACCAAGTAGTGCAGGCTGGCCTCGAACTCCTGACTTCTCTAGTTCAGCTTGCCCAGTTACTACTGTTTTGTTTGTATTTCCTATACTCAGAATGCAGTGTTAGAGTCCAATCTCAGTGGGACCTCCAAATGTTATAGTCCAAGAATAGCCTCACAAACCATTCAGTAACTGATCTCAGTTAGAAATTGATAATTTATTGAATGCACACCCCCAAAACTAGTCATGGCCATCATGATCACGATGATGGTCACAGAGGTCTCAGAGCCTAACTGTGACGTTGGTGTGCTCCCAAGGCAGGCCTTTTATGAGAAAAAACATATCCAGGTAACAACCAGGTAACCAGGTCTAGGAAACAAACTGCATCCAGGTAACAACCAGGTAGGAAGCAAGGGGTTGACAGGACTACACCATTTTGACTTGATAGACAAAGCATTTCTAAGTGACCTTTAATTTGATTGGTCCCAAGTAGAGCTGTAGTTGTGGACTCTTTAAAGTGTCAAGGTAACAAAGTAACCAAGTATGAGTAATTTCATCTTTTAACTAGAATGGAGACCGAAGACAAAAATGACTGTAGCTACACTAAGAGCTCAACATGGAGAGATCATATGGGCTGTGGAAGTTGGAGCAGAATTCAGTGGGGAGTTGGACTCATGTTGAGGCTGACAGACAATATGGGCAGTAGGGTAATTGCTCAGAAAGAACTATCTGTAAGGATTGAAGTTCCTGGAATAATTAACCTGGACAACAGAATGGTTTCTTTGCCTCCTGTAATGTCTTGCTTGCTCTGTAAGTCCCAAGTCAGGAAGGGTTTTTTGCTACTCAGTCAGTGGTAGGAAAACATGATAAGACTCTTGGTAGTTACTCTTGATAGCTCTGGCCACATCCTCCATTGATCTCACACCTTCAGACTCAGGTGGGACCATTTTGCTTGTTTGTATCATTGATGAACATGAATTACCAGGATCTCAGAGTCACTCGATGGGTTTCCTTTGCAGGTGAACATGTTTGTTGAAGGGTTCCATGATGCCATCCTCCTCTACGTTCTGGCTTTACATGAAGTACTCAGAGCTGGCTACAGCAAGAAGGACGGGGGGAGAATCATCCAGCAGACTTGGAACAGGACGTTTGAAGGTAGGGATTCAGTTTCCATGGTAGCAGCATTGCAGCCAAATAAACTCCTTGCTTTCTAGAGTCTTTTTTCTCCATTTTTAAATTCTCTCATACATTACATCCTGACTACAGTTTCCCCTCCCTCTTCTCCCATTCCCTCCCATGACCGCTCTTCTCCCCTCCACTCCTGTTCCATTTCCCTTCAGAAAAGGGCAGATTTCCCAGGGATATCAACCAAACATGGCATATTAAGTTGCACAAGGACCAGGCATTCCCCTTATATTTAAGGCTGCACGAGGCAACTTAGTAGTATGAAAAGGGTCCCAAAAGCAGGCAAAAGAGTCATAGAGAGTCCCCACTCCCACTGTTAGGAGTCCCACAAGAGGACCAAGCTACATCAGAGAGGTTTCATCCAGCAACAGATGGGAACATATGCAGAGACCCAAAGACAAACATTAGGCAGAGCTCGAGGAATCCTGTGGGAGAAGGGGAGGAAGGATTGTAGGAACCAGAGGAGTCAAGGACACCACAAGAAAACCCACGGAATCAACTAAACTGGACCTATAGGGACCCAAAGAGACTGAACCTACACTCAGGGGGCTTGTATATGTTTGACCTAGGCCCTCTGCATATATATTATAGTTGTGTAACTTTCTCCATTTTTAAAGTATGGATAATAAGCCAATTCACCTCACAGGCTTGTGAAAATAAGGCCAAACAATGCAATACACATGAACACACTTCAAGCAAATTCTACTGCAATAGGAACTGTCCTGTTCCTGCTTATTTAAGTAATAAGTATTCTATGATGTGTGTGTGTGTGTGTGTGTGTGTGTGTGTGTGTGTGTGTGTGTGTGTATGAGGTAGAGGTTCATGCCAAGTTTTATTGTTCTACAATTACTTTTTGAGTTGTATCAAACTGAAACGGAAGCTCACTGTTTTGGCTAAGACTGACTGGGCAGCAGGCCCCTGAGACCTGCCCATTTCTGTCTCCACCAGTACAAGGATTACAGAGATGAACTGCTGTGCCCAGCTACTTGACATGGGGCTGAGAGTCAGAACTCAGGGCATCATACCTGTACAGTAAGCACTTTGCCCACAGAGCCGTCTCCTCATCCCTGTGTACTTAAAATAGCATCCAGCATCAGCCTTACTCACTCTAGAACTATCAGTGTGGAAGATCTGCAGTCAGGGTTGAAAGCATGTTAGCCCAGGGCACATTCCCACATCCGGACCATGCTGGTTTTAGTGAAATGCAGAAGGTGTTAACCATCACATCCAACCTGGTGACATGTTAGGTTAGAGTTGATTGGCAGGTCCAGGTCCTCTGCTTTTATTTTACTTTCGAAACAGTGAGTATTAGTTCCTGCTTTCAAAAACAAAACAAAACAGCAGAAAAGTGTAAGAATAACAACAAAAAAGTGTATTATCTCACCACTCCAATCCCTTTGTTGACATTTAAAAGTGAGACTATGCTTGGGTAGGAAGCTTAAACAGAATAAAAAATGCACAAGATAAAAATCGAAGGCTATGCTCCCCACCCTGTCTCTTTTCCTCAATGAAACTGCTTATCAACAACATCTTCCTAGACAACTCTAGAGGCTTGCTATGCTTTCTGCTAGCATATATGGTATATGTTATTATATATATTACATATAATATATATAATAAGTACCATACACAGGTCTCATTGTAAACACTGCTTTTCACTTTAGGTTTATGTATATGATACTTTTATTTTTTGTATGTCAAAAAATTTTATATGAACACTCATAGATCTAACACATTTTAAAATGAGAGCTCAATGTGATTCTACCTTATGCTATAGAGTAATTTAATTTTTTTTTGAGACAGGGTCTTACTATGTAGTCGTAGCTAACCTGGAACTTGCTTATTTAGATCAGATTGGCCTTAAACATGAGGCACTCCTCTGCCTCTGTCTCTTGACTACTTGGATTACAGGTTCTACCATCCTCAGCTTCTAATCTATCTTTGACTAGTGGACATCACATCAGTTGGTTACCATTTTTGTTATTCTGCAATGTGATGTTATAGGCTCTTGCGCACCTTGATGAATTTTTGTAAACATTTCTCACAGAGAATATTCTTTTTTTTATTAAAAAATGTTTATTACTTCAAGTTACATCTCCATCACAGTTCACTCTCATCACCTCTCCTGGCTCTACCCTCCTACCCTCTCCCCCTTCTCCCAGAAGTCATAATTCTTTTTTTTAATAACTTGGCCTCAATTATGAAAATTATAACATACATTCCCAATGTCCAGCCCATATATATTTGGCAACTGATATTAATATTCTGTTATCCATCTATCTCCATGAATTTAAAGTTCTATATTGAACTAATTTTCCATCCTAACTTGCATTACCAACTTAAAAACATCTTCTTAGACCTAGAACATCATTTTAATTCCTAAATAACTTACAATTTAACTGTGAGACTATAATTATCTAGTCTTCAACCACATCAGAGACCTGAGAAGGATAAATGAATCTGATTATACAGGAAATGCAGAGTTAGCAGCTTCCAACACTAAGAAATGACAGACAACTGGCTGCCTGGACAATCCCCAATTTCTTTCCATACAGTAGAGCATCTATCTTCAGCCTCTTGGCCCAGTATCTCTGACAGACATTAATTGTAGAGCAGGAATTATGAAGGACTTGCCTACCCTGTTTTGGCAGACCTAGGCTGTCAACTTACCTGCTTCCAAGTTTTGTCCTTTTCAGACAGCATCTGTCTATAGTTGAAGCAAGGGATTTTTCTTGCCCAGTGACAGGCATGCCACTAATGCAACCATCTCCAAATGGAGATTCTTCAATGCTCATCCTCTACTTGGAGTAGAATAGGGGGTGCTGCCAGGAGCTGACATGTCTCAATATTAAAAAATATTAAGTTAAGAAACCTTCTTTGAATGTCAAATTCTACAGATCTCTTGAGGTTTTTGACGACCACCTCTCTATCTCTGTATATTTGGATAAGCAAATGTTGCTTGTCTCTTAGCAACTTTATTTCCAGTTAACTTAGAAAACATCTGTGATAAACTATACTAATACCTAATAAAATGACATGTTTGAATGAATATGCTCTTATATCTTTGCATATTGATACAAAATTAAGGTTATATTTGGCTACATTGGTATCAATCTTTGTATATTGATACAAAATTAATGTGAACCATTTTTAAGGTATTGTACCTAGGTAATGCTTAAAAATGCAATGTGAAGTTTTGGCCTATTGATAGCAACTGTCTCAAAGTGTTTAGCATAATTAAGAGACACAGAGAACATTGTTAATGTGAGGGAATTGGGGTCTCAAAGTATGTTGGTGCTTTATAAGGAGCATTCAATTTAGCCAAACTGCTTTTTTGAATATTTAAGTTTATTTTTATTTATTTTAATGTTTATTCACTATTTCAAGCCACATCTCCATCACAGTGCCCCCCCAAATTCTTGAGATTCCAGTTACACTTGTTCTTTTTTATTCCTCCCTCCAAACCCTCATATATACTCCTCCTACTCTCCTTTACAGTCATGCCTCCTTTCTTCATTAGTTCTTATTGCATGTGGGTATAGGTATGCATCTATATACATATATGTATATATGTATGTGCATACATATAGTCTTAATATAATATGTGCAGTGGGTATAATATTACTCAGAAGTATGTTTTC
The DNA here is from genome assembly GCA_907164525.1 of Lophiomys imhausi. Taxonomy (NCBI): domain Eukaryota; kingdom Metazoa; phylum Chordata; class Mammalia; order Rodentia; family Muridae; genus Lophiomys; species Lophiomys imhausi. Next base: position 1,071,405 of record CAJQZJ010032893.1, read on the forward strand.
AGGGTTGTCTATTTGGCAAACATAGAAAATTCTGCAAATCTATATTTTTGTCAATAGTGTATATAAGAGTGGTGGTTTCCTAGTACCTCACGAACACTCCGAACTGGCATGAGGTGGTTCCTAGAGCAGGCATCAGCTTTCTATTCACTCACTCAATCCATTCAGCAGGCGTCTATGATGTACCACAGTTGCCCAAAGAGCAGGGGATAAAGCAGTGAGTTAGAGATGTTGGGCAGATCGATTTAGTTCAAGTGCCAATGTGTGTGAGCACAGACAAAAAACACTCAGTCCATTCCAAGGGCTGTAAAATAGAGCAGAGAAGGGAGATACAGAAAGTAGTGAGGTGGGACTGCTGGCTTAGAGTGGTAGAGAAAAGGTCTTTGAACATGGCAGCTGAGTGAGACCTGAGGGCGGCAGGAGGAGTCATCTTGTTTAGGAGACTGTGTGGCAAAGGGAGCAGGAATTGCATTGTTGACTCAGTCGATGTGGTAGGAGATTGTCCCCCGAGGAACTGGGGCGGGGAGGGGCGGTGTATGTGTCTGACATCTGAATATATGGGACAGCGCAACAGGACCCAAAGTTCAAGATGCAGTGGGGTCAAACCCATGGACCTGGAAACCCCGCTGAAATAGAAAGCCACGTTAGTTTCCAGGGAGATGGTGGTATGCCTTATGGGTGCTTGGTAGCACAGCACGTAGCTTGTAGTTTGCTGGTGAGCATCTCCTGGGAACCGTCAACAGAGAGTGCAGACCGGGGAAACAGGAAGCAGGAGCCCACGTCCTTTAGTACGCCATTGGCTCCGTAAGGAGGCCCAGAAGTAAGCTAACTGAAAAGAATCTTTTCAGTTCTGCGTTGTTCCAACTCATCCTGTGAGCCCCTTCAGTGGACTGGAGTGTGCCTATATTTATTTGTGAAGCTTTTCATTAAAAAGTGAAAATTTTCAATGACAAAAACAAAGCCAAGTCTATATTTGAGAGAGGAGTACAGGATGTTCCCTGGATATTCTATGGCCTTGACTCGGCCTCAGATATTAAAAGGGAAGGACAGTAGAGGAGTGGAGCTCCAGATAGGGTTGTCTGGGTAGTAGTTATGCTGGCTACTGCTAGGTTTCACTTCTCTATGGTGGTTTCAGTGAGCACCATGTTTTATTCTAGACAAGAGTGACAGCTTTCATTTCAGACAAGTAGTTGCTTGGGGGTGAGTAAGCTTCCTGGATGAACTTGCTTTGCCTTTTCCTGCTCCAGCTGAGGGGCAGGAATCAAATAAGGTAATTCAGGGTGCATATTAGGACAAAGTCAAATTTCCCAGAAGTTGTGCACAATACACTGAGAAACTGGTGTGTGGGGACACAACCTTGGTTAGGCACATCCCATTCTTAGCTATTACTCACTGCATGGTGTGGTCATTTGTTCTTGGTCTTCTGACAGCGGGACAGGAGCCAGAGTTGGGGATGCTGAAAGGCACCACTGAAGGAGGTCGTTGAGAGAAGGGCAGGTGCCCACAATGGCTGGGATATAGTTTTGTTTAGAGCCAAGTAATGCGCTAAATTTTCTCTTATGCCATCTTGATATTTCCATTTTGGGGCCAGATCTACACAGTATGTACCAAGAATATAAAGAATTGTATAGTTGAGTCTAAAATTAGAAATGTATGTGTCTAAATGTAAAGATTGATGCCAAGGTAAGTTTGGATTTGAATGGTTTAGAGAGCCTATTATTTCTTTTGCAAAACAATAGTCCATTTGAAGGTAGCCCCTCAAAGAACTCTAAGGTAGATGTGTGAAGAAAAACTCAAGCCTTCCTAACATTAAAAAACAATTTTAATTTTGGTGGTTGCTGTAAGTGACCATTAAGTTGTTGGATGCTATTTGACAAAATTGGATTTTATTGCCACGAAACCTATGATCAACTCTCAATACTTTCAATAAATGGTCCAAAAAAGAAGCCATGTTTCCTCTGTGTGAGAGGTCAGAGGGACAAGGTAAATAGGACTGTGGCTCAGGGCATAGGCTTCACTCTAGGCAAATAGAAACCAAGGTAGAAAGAATCATTGCTGATCCACAGGGAAATTTTGTTGTTGGCCTAACAACTTCACCTTCTGCTTGACACTTGCAGGTGAAGTCTCACTTTGCAAAGCAGCCACCCCGAGAGTTCTCACCCTATTTCTTGGCAGAATTGCAATAACTTAAAAGTGTAATGAGGTCTTGGATTACTAGGGCCATTTCATCCTATGAAACACTCTGCAAAACATTTGTCAGGACACATCTTCCCAAACACCTCTGAACAGAATGACAAGTGATTTTGGATAGCCACAATATATACGTGTGTGTGTGTGTGTATACATATGTACTTATGTATGTACATACTATATGTATGCAGTTTGAAGTTCTACAGGCTTTCAAATATGCACAAGTTGGTGATAGGTATACTCTTTGTAACCTGTCTGTATTAAGAGGACAAAAAATGAAGATGAATGGTACCTCCATTCTGTTTCCAGCAAAGTAACCCAAAGTCTGGAAAAATCAGTGAACCTTCAAACCACAGCCCAAAGGACAGTAAACCCAAAAGACTGCCCTCTCCAAACCACACAAGAGCATGGAACTTTCCCTTGGGATGTGTCTCAGAAGACAGTCATTTTACTGGGGTGGCCATTACTTCTGGAGGGAACCAAATTTATAGAAGCACCAATTAAGAACAACACAGAATTGTCCCACAAAGAAAATAAATGGCTTCTGTTAATTAGAATATGGCTGGTGCACATATCCTGCTACTTAGCGAATGAAGATGAAAAAGCAGGCTGTTCAATAGCAGCCATTGTTCTCTGGTGGCCTTTTGGGGATTCGCTGCTTGAGCACCCATCAATGCTGGCCAAGGTGGCTGGGTCCTCTGTATTCTGGCTGGTCTGTTCCAGTTTAATTTCTCACTGGCTTTTTCATAAACACAGACCCCCTTCACCAGAAACTTCACAGTTCCCTTGTTACTATTATTATTATTATTATTATTATTATTATTATTTTGCCTCAGGATCTTTGTAAATTAAACCAGGCCAGTTACTTGCACTTCTTGATAGTGGTTTGAGCCACAGGTTTCCTCCCGTGTACCTTTGTAGGGATTTAAAAATTCCTGCTCTCTTCCTGAATGCCAGCTTGATGTGCTGAATGGTCCTCTGAGTGCTTGGGCATGGTCCAGTGACATTGTAAGCACAGTGATGACAATGGCGACTTTAAAATAATCATCCTTCATCCCCAAATCTCAAGTTCGAAATCCACATATCTGAAGCCTTTCAAGTGTCAAATAGAAACTTCCTTGCAATGGGCATTTGTTTTGTGCAGAAAAAATTATTTAGAATATTGTATTAAGATTACCTTCTGGCTATGTGTGAAAGTGTGTATGAAATGAAAGAATCTTGTGTTTAGACTTGTGTCCTATCCCCAAGATATCTCATTATGTGATGCAAATATTCAAAAAATTGAAAACATCTGAAATCTGAAACACTTCTGGCCCCAAGTATTTTGGCTAAGGGATCCTCAACCTGTAGGGATAATAACAGTTATAGTACATTGACAGAGGAAAACAGCTGACTTTGCTTAAATATCTGTTGGAGATGCCTCCAGTGTTTCATGTCATGCGATCATCTCTACAGCCTCTTGGTGGGAACATGATCTTGTGCCTGTTTGTGTCAGTTGTAGAGACTGAGGCTCAGGGGACTAATTAATACCTTGGCCAAGGCTGCAGAGGTAGGGAAATTCAGTACAATTCAGTACTCATTCTGATTATTGAAGAAAAAAAAACAAATTACATTTTATTTGTTTTATTTAGTGCGTGCGTGCGTTATGTGTGTGTATCAATACGTGTGCCACAGTGCATGTGTGGAAGTCAGAGGACAACTTTTGGGAGTCAGTTCACTCCTTCTACCATGTGGGCCCCAGAGATCAAAGCTATGTTCAGTTCGGTGACAAGAATGTTTACCAACTTCACTGGCCCCAACCAGTCTGATTCTAATGGGAAAAGGCCAAGTCCTCAGTCCAGGCCCCTCCTTGACAAAGAATCGGCTCTAACTTAACCTCTGCTGCAATGCTCACTCAGCACCCAGGGATCTTCTGGTTAATGTTTGGATAAGTGGGCAACGAATGAGCACACATTGGGCAATGAAGAATTGCTCTTTAGACATTGGTTCCGGGGACCCAGCAGCCAGGGCTCCTGCTTTCCTGTGTGCTAATACAGTCTGTACGAAGCAAACGTGCGGAATCCTGAGCCAGACTGATTTTCTTTATGAGAGTTGTCCTGTGATCACATCAAAATATGTACGTTAAGTTGCTTTTACTTCTATGCTACTTCTTAGAAAAAAAAAAAAAAAACCCAAAACCTGGAACTCTAGAATGAACACACAGCTTTCAGCATTGGCATTAATCTGTGTTTTTTCTCTTTTTTTAAAAGTATTCCCCACAGAGCATTCATTTCTTTTTCTTTTTTAAATGGAGAAATGTTAAGAATTTAGGAATGCAGACACAGATGAAATTACAATGTCTTTCCAAATGCCAACAAAAATGCTCCCAGTCTGATGTGATTCCCGTGGCATGAATTTGTTTTAAAAAATACCGTCAATTGGTTTTCTTGGCAGGCAGAGGTCCCATAAGTAACTGACTCAGAATCATTTACCTCTTCTGTAGGTATCGCTGGCCAGGTGTCCATAGATGCCAATGGGGATCGGTATGGGGACTTCTCCGTGGTTGCCATGACAGACATTGAAGCAGGCACCCAAGAGGTGAGCAAAGGAGACTTCTGCATTGGTCACTCTTGCAAGTGGGACTCTGAGAGTATTTGTCCTGGTGTCCAAAGCACGCTTCAAATGAAAATGAGCCTTTCCATGTAGTGAAAGGTCACTGCTGACTGGGGGGGTCAGACAGAAGGCAGGACATGGTGCCATGTGTGTTCCCAGCAGAGACATCCTGCCTTTCTGGTGGTCAGGAGTCACTCCTCAGTCCCGTGTAATAAGGGCATCTGCCGATAGACAAAGTGCAAGTTACTTGCCTCTTGCATTTCCAGATTTCTTTTTGTAGAGATTGTTAAGGATTTCCAGGTGTTACTACTTCAAAAGATGGTGGAGTTTCAGGTCAGAGAAGTCTGTCCTGGGTCGAAGATCAGTTGGTGGTAGTCACTGGGGGCAGGGGCTCTCTGCTTCAGTTTCTTCAGCTATAACATGGCGATCGTAATATTTTCCTTGCTGGTCTCAGGACATCATTAGAGCCATATGAGATGAAATCTAGAAAAGTAACGTGACCTCTAATTGACAAATATAGAGAAAAAAAGATATTAAATAACTATTCAGTGTTTCTACTGAAAAATACATTTTCAGTAGATAGTGATGACTGCTCTGTTTCCCTGGAAGGCCATCACTCTTGTTGCCTTTGTGGGCATTGGCATAATAGGCTTGCTCTTTCCCTTCTGTAGGGATGTGCCTAGCCTTTGGTGAGGGAGCAGGAACTCTCTCACTATGTTCACTGAATGATTTTATGTCCCCTCTCCCCAGTTCTGAGTCTTATGTGCCCAGCTTCCCTCTCTGGAGAATGTGGAAACTCCATCTCATGCCATTGTGAGGTTACAGTGAACTTGGGATGTGCTCAGCGCATAGCAGTAACCGTCATATTTCATGAGGACCTAGAATTGTTTTGACCATGACTAGATATAGCCTGTGAGAGCCTGCTTTGGCTCAGTCAGGAGGGAGGAGAAAGGTCACAGGCTACCCAGGAGACACATATTTGTACCCGGACAAAAGAGGAGAATCCCTAGAAACTGTGGGTGAGAAGGCACTGCCAGATCGGCTCATGTGACTGATCTAATAGTCATTTAACTGGAGCATGACCCTGCAATTACATTATGAATGAGTGATGATTTTCCAGGGGTCTAAGGTGACAGCTAAACAGAGTTCAGTCTGATAATGGCAGAGAACAAGGAGTGAGTTCATCAGAGACGAATGTGACCCCTGCAGAAATAGCACTAACCAAAAGAGGGCCAACTGGAGAGTTCCTCAGAGATACTTTAAGATTGAAAAAAATCGCATTTGTTTGTTTGTTTATTTATTTATTTGTGTGTGTAGGTCAGAGAACAGTTTGTATGAATCAGTTATCTTGTTCCAAAATATGGGTCCTGGGCATCAAATTTAGGTCTTAAGGCTTGGTTGCCGGCCTTTACCTCTTAAGCTCTCTTGCTGTCACGCTAAATCATATTTTTTAGTGTTCCAATTATATGTCAGTCTAACTGAGGAATGTGTACCTGTCACATGCATAACTTGACTATGTATACAATGGCATTGGCTCTGTCTCATATTCCTAAGGTAAAGGGGCTGGCCTCATACCTAGTTGACAGAGTGGACTGCTCTGAGGCAGAAGGAGAGACAGGGCCCTATGGGACGAGCAAGGAAAAGTGTTGTAAACTTGTAGGTTATTGTTTCATAGGGAAATGAAAACTCCATACTTCCCACTACGCAGTAACAACTGATGAATACCTAGGGACACTATTGCTTCGGCGTGGCCTGCAGTGTGGACAGACTTCAGGTGGCACTGTCTTTGTTGTATCCATGCCTTCCAAAGCCTACATGACCTGAATTTCTTCCCTGCCATGAGGAACCACTGCAACAGCCAGTGTACACAACAGGGGAGCACACCTCCCATTTCTCATGCTTTTCTGAGGCTCTTGCTGTCATTTCCTGTAGGTGGAGATGTGCAGAGGCAGCCTGTGTAGATAAGGCTGTGTTTTGGAGAGTTCGTGCAAGGCTGTGAGCTTTGTACCTCCTTTGGGAACACGTGCCTTTGGCCTTTCCTTTTGTACATCTAACTTTTGCCTTTCTCCAGGTTATTGGCGATTACTTTGGAAAAGAAGGCCGGTTCAAAATGCGATCCAATGTCAAATATCCTTGGGGCCCTTTGAAATTAAGAATAGATGAAACCAGAATTGTTGAGCATACCAACAGCTCTCCTTGCAAATCATGTAAGTTCAGAGACTTAATTTACTGTTCCTCCTCTTCTCCAGTTCCAGGTTCATGTGAGTCTGACTCATGTTTTTCTTAAGGACTCATGTTCTGAGAGCTCCCATGCCTTTTTTTTTTTTTTTTTTTTTGATGTCTTCAAACCCATGGAACCACTCACAAATGGCCAACCCTCTTGCCTTACTAGAAGCTTCCATACTTCTTCCCTTTCTTCTTTTCTTCCAAATGGTAGGCTGTTCTGCCTGGATTTATATCTCTTACTACAATCTCTTAGTTATTAGAGGTTTCTACTTTTAGGAAAAATAAAAATGTTAACTGTCTCTTGTTCATCTCTTGTAAGAAACCTCATTATTGATTTCAATATTCACAGTGGACCTCCAAATCCTCAGGATGGGACAGATAATGCCCTTAAACACCTGGCAACTTGCAAAGCAGTAAATAAGTATTGAATATGTTGTCTATGGTCAGTTTCTGGGTGCAGAGAGAGAAGCAAGTGTATCTTTTTATGAATAGCTCAGCGGTAGGAACATTTTGGAGATGATTTATTTGAGGGGCTTGCAGGTCAGTTAGTGATTTTAGGTGAATATATGAATGGTCATTCTGTCTCAGGACCATCTTTCAATGATGAGGAGTTTATATCCATGTGATAATTATGAGAAAGAATTAAGGAGGAACTGTGTTGACCATATAGTCACTGGGCCTGGATCCCAGATCTCACTTTGATTTTTGCCAGTTTAGGGACCCCAGGAGAGTTCCAACAACTCACCAAGCCTCACTTTTTCTACATGTAAAGGAAGTTAGTTACCTAGCTGTGATCTGAGGAACCAATGAGACTGTGAATTGAAGGTTTATTCTAAACTCTGCAAGGAAAGTAGCTGTTATTTTTTGAGAACTGAGATCCTATTGAGAAGGGTTTAATTCAAATGGTTTATGTTTCACAAAGCTATATAGGACATTTTGAGATGGAACTCTGGCTTTGGTGAGAGAACATCTAAAAACAGAATACTGACCCAATGTAATTTTCCCCAAACCTTCTAACACTTTGAAGTGTTACCATACACCTGTGAGAAATACAAGTGCTGGGTCAATGCTTTGTCCATCCAGGCAACTTCAAAGATTTTAAACTCAAAAAGAGTATGGATGTGCCTGAAAATTTCAGTTTGTAGCTTCATCAAATCCTTCTTGAATCTGTTTCTTTCTCTGTCTATTATTCCCTCTAACCCTCTTTCCCTCCCTCCCCTTCTTTCTCTCCTTCCTCTTTCCTTGTTACAGATCTTGCTATGTGGCTCAGGCTGGCCACAAACTTGAGATCCTCCTGCCTCATCTTCTCAAGCGCTAAGATGACTGGTTTTTGTCTGAGACTCAACTTGGAACTTGATTTTGACTCTGTTCTGTTCACTCTCATGTGACAGTGCATTTATCTAGTGCTTTCTGAAAACCCTTTCTTAAGCTTTGTACTAAGCAAGGAAGAAAGTCCAGGGTTTCTCAGATATTATATGTATATATATATGTGTATGTATTACAAAGAAAGGAAATTTTATTATAAAAATCAAAGCACTTTTACTTATTTCTCAAAAATGAAATCTGATTATTGAGGTTTCTTTTCAAGCAGGTGGCCTCGAAGAATCAGCAGTAACAGGAATCATTGTGGGGGCCCTACTAGGTGCTGGTTTGCTAATGGCCTTCTACTTTTTCAGGTAGGGACCATTTATGAATTTAAATTTCACTGTGCTTCCTTATGCCTTTGTCTCCTGTCTTTGCATAACGCTCCCTGTGATTTGCCCACCATCCTTCTTTTAAACAAGAAGGATGGTGGCTAAATATCAAAGCCTTTCTTTAGTGTGATCAGATTTGGCAGTCAGTGAGTCATGGATTCCTATAGTATTTTCTGACTCTCACCACCATGGGCTAGGAAGTTGCTGGGACCCCTGGATCATTGATCCTTTATAAGAATTCCTTCCACCTACAAATGCAAACACAAAGAGGAAACCTGGACAAAGGATGAACTTCCTATCCTCAGACTCGCTTTAATACAGAAGCAAGTGTCTATGTTCCCCTTGAAGGGCTGGAAGAATCTCCCAGTGGTCTCTGATCCCAGGCTACAGTGTACTCTATATTTGGAAAAGTCACATGTTTTGCTGCTGTTGTGGCTCAACATCAAGGCTCATAAACTCGAAATATGCTCATGTGTTCAAGGTTTTAGTTGTTTGCTGCAATGATGGTGGCCCGATCTTTTGTAATCTTCAGTGGTCGAATTCATGCCTTATTGTAAGTTAGCGTGGCTCATTTGTAAGATTTCTTCATTTTTTTTTTTTTTTTTTGCATGGAAATGTAAGTCTGGTTGTATGTGGCTCTTTGTGGGAACAATTGTGTTCCTGTTCCTTTGGTCACAGTACAATTAATCTGATCTTTATCTGGGGGCATATCCTGGGAGTCAAACAGGGCTTCTGCGGCAGAAGAGATAAGGCTGAACCCACACGCTCACAGGGAAGAAGGGGAAGGCTTGTTCTGTGGCATTTCGGAAAGCATGCCAATTCTCCTCCTTATTAAGGATGCTATGCCTCAGGGCACACTACTTTAATCTCTGACCAGGGTTTTGTGTGGTGTCACCTCTCATTTATCAGACGTAACCCAGATGTCCCTGGAGGGCATTCATTGTATGAGGAACCACAGTATTTCATAGTCAAGTGAAGTTTAATTATTACATTTGTTTTGCTTTTACCCAGGAAGAAATACAGAATAACCATTGAGAGGCGAAACCAGCAAGAAGAAAGTAACATTGGGAAGCATCGAGAGTTGCGGGAAGATTCCATCAGATCTCATTTTTCTGTGGCTTAAAAGAATTGCCAGCCCCCCTCTTTTGTCTGCTTGAGATTCCTTAAAGAGAAAGATGGGAGGAAAGACATCAATGGGACAGAAAGGGCGTTCTTGGAGAACTCATTCTTTTAAGCAGTAGTCATTTCATTTTAAATTTCCTTTAGAAGCTCAGGAATGATTTTTAATCACTATCTGCCTCCCGACCTTTCATCTCATGGCAAACAAATATAATGGTATAACGTCATTCCGTTAAGTGTTCTGACTGCTGGAAGGGGATAGGAGTCCATGTATGTTTTGAAAGTCTGGTGTTGCCATATTTTGATTGCTTTGGGGTGCATTTCACACAAGGATATAAAAATGTGGTTTTTCTGAAATGAAATGTTTTGTAGCTAGAATAAAACAATTTTTACAAGTAGAATACTCTTGGAAAGAATTTAACACCCAGTAAGAGGACAATGGAATGAAGGAAATCTCAAGACTGGCAATGCAATGCTTCTCTTTCTGGAGCTGGTGGACAGGTTTGTGGTTGACAGAGGCTGTATCCAATGTCGCGTCCAGGTCTGACTTCTTAACTCAAGAAAGTATCCTCCTTGTCTCTTTGAGTGTCTCATCAAAGCTACTCTGGAAAACTGTAAATATTAGTGAGCTAGGAGGATTTATATAAGAAAAGTGAGTCGAAAATGTTTCTCTTATGATGTTTAAAAAAACCCACTTCACACTAACACTTTATTTTTAAGTATTTTACTCTTATATTTTGGTATTAGAAATGTGTCTATTTTTTCATTTTGATGATTAAATTTCACTTGTATTGTAGAAGCATGGGGGGGGGTGTGCGGCAAGTCTGCTGTGGTGAAGTGAAGGAATGGCTCCCCTTTCTCTGCTGTCCTCTTTCCCATGTCTGAACACTAGCTGCTGCTCTGGTCGCAGATGTCTAGAAATACGTTCGGCTTACAAATTCTAAAGGAGTACGTTGATGATAAGCCATTTTTAAAAAACTTTTGATTGTTTTAAATGTACATTACCGGAGGGCTACATCCCTTCGAATTATGGCCAAAGTATGCACTTCAAAACCAAGAAAGGAAAGTCAGTAGAGTTAAACAGGGTCTATAAAGACATGCAACCCCTTACCCTCAAGAATAAGCAGAGTGAGAATTTGTCAGTATAGTGATAAATTAAAAAATGCATACTATTTATCAAAATTTGAGGTGATGATTTTGATTAAAGAATGGATGTTGGTATCTGTTGTGTCCCCTTAATTTTACAGAGTTTTGCAGCCACCACAAATCACCCATAGCTCAGATAGTGAGCGAGCTAGGACAGACAAGAGCACAGCTGCAGCGTGGCCAAGGCTGAGTCAGCTTTCGCTAGTATCCGCTCTGCAGTCAGTTCTGCGCACTGAGGTTTAAATTCAGGTTCACACTTTATCATCTGAGGAGCGAACGAAGGTAGCATCTTCTAGTTATGCCTTTCTTGGTAACATTTTGAGCTTCTGGAGTACGGTTTAAAGGGGAGTATTTGTATAATTCCCTGGAGGCCATTTTCACTCGGGTTAACTGTAGAGGAAGCCGAGCGGGAGCACAGAAAGTTCTGGAAGCTATCCCATGTTTGCTTCCCTGGGAAGGAGTGTGTGGCATCTCATTCTCACCCTTGAGTAGAAGTTTGCCTACTGTGTGAGGCAAGCTTCTCCTTTAAGGTTCAGGGAATGGGCTGCAAACCAAGTGATAAAAAGAACTAGCTATTGAGTAACAGAAGGAGCTACTTTGTGGCTACATCTGTATGTGGGATACTAAGGGAAAAGTACTGTCTTCAAAAAGTGCAAAAAAAGTAGGAAAGAAAGGTAAACTTCAAAAATCTAATGCAGGAGGTGAGTTTGTGGAGTAGAACTCAGGAAAGCAGTGATTGGAAACTCACATGATGAAAACAGATGAGCAGATGCAACCACCTCAGTTATCTGAACCAGAGAGCTGATTTCTCTCTTACATTTTCAATGATGTTTCCCCTATATTTCAGTAATATTCTTCTTCTAATGTTTTTTTTCAACCTGTGTGTTAATAATGGGAGGATAGAGGTGGGGAATGCCTCTACTTGGCCATATTCTTTGGGTGTAAATATTTCTAACCTTTCTTGAATTTCTATAGTGGTCCATTAATGGCAGCATTGTTACAACAAATATCTTTTATTTCTACTCTAGCTGAAGAATTGTTCCAATAGCATGTTCTCAGATTAGATGTTAAAGATGAGAAGGGAGCTAGCTTTTCTTTTAAAAAAGGTAGGATAAACCATGAGGTCCATGGAGTCCTTTATTCCAGTTATAAAGCAATTCTACTGTTATTAAGGTTGATTGCTCATTTACATGTCTGCTACATTGTTTTTCTTCCTTGAACATTTTCATGTGGCTAGGCAAGGTGGCTCATGTCTTTAATCCCAGCATTTGGGAGGTAGAAACAGGTAGTTTTCTCTGAGTTTAGGGGAAGCCTGGTCTACACAGTGAGTTTCAGGTCAGTAATGGTTACACAGTGAGACCCTGTCTCAGAAAAAAATAAATCTTTATATGAGTTGCCAAAACTTCATTAAGTTTTGAAGATATCACTAAGAAAACACCTTTGCTAAGAGTATGAATGTCAGTTCTGTGATGGTCCTGGGTTAAGAACTCTTGATATTGCATTGAAGGACAAATTCCTAACTGTTAGGTGACAGATTTGACCATTACTCATTCATAACCTGTAGCCAACTATTATATAATAAACTAAATGAGGCTTTAGTTCTTAAGCCGTTCTATAAATTTTTACTTTTAAATCCAATGATTAAGGTTTCAAAGGGGACATTTTACCAGTATTTTTTATTGTCTAGTCAAATACAGGTTCATATACAAGCTAAAATAAGCATATAGTTATGGTGTTGGAAATAAACACAATTTTACAGCCAACATTAGAAGATGAACTGAGAAACAAAGCTTTTTTTTTTTTTTTGCGTAGAGTTGAATCTATTCTTAACCTAGACAGAGGTTTTATAAGGAATCCTGTCAACACTGTATTGTTCTGAAGAACCATCGGTATATTTTCTTTTCCTGAACCACAGACAGAGCGCCACAGGTCTCAGAATAGTTCTTTGCATTTCAGAATTCATGAAGGAGACTGAGAATCCTATGGAATGAGAGCAGATGCCTCCGCCTCCTCTTCCTCTTGAGTGGAAAGCTTTGGAATACCAAGTCACTTCCCTCTGCTTACAGGTTCCTGTGCCTTTGGGGAAAGCACACGTTCCATTGTGTCCCTAATTTACCTCTTTTCTTCTGGTTGTGACTGATTGTAGGGGTCTAAGACAGGCAGTGGAAGGGAAAAGGGGTTCAGAAGCTGATTCCAGGGGCACCGTTGCTTTCTTGAGGCAGGGCTACTTGTGCAGGGTTTTTAGATGCAACACACACACACAAACTTAAAAAAATTAAAAAAGAGAATGAAAGAATAATGTTTCTAAATTGGAAAATACCAGTACCTACGATTCTTGAGAACTCGTGTCCCTAGTGGGTGCAGCTATGAAGGCAAATGCCAATTGAAATTTGACCCCTCTCCCTACATGTCATGGGCTTTGTTTAGTTAAACCCTGTGGTTCAGGAGTTCAGAAGGAAGCTGGTAATGAGCTGAATTTCTCATTCAGTGGAAAAAACTGGAAACTGTCTAGAAAAACAGGATGCTCTAGGGGCAGCATAGAAATAGGAAGAATGAGCTAGTCGCACCGGAAGGACCCGTCTCTCTTCCAAGTGGTCTTTAAAACTGAAGAATGATGAACAGTTCATACCTTCTTCGATAGCTAGCCTCAACAAGATGTGCTGCACATGCGCAGTGAGAAGAAGAACCCGGAGCTTATTTCTCCCGAGGCGACAGAGAGAAGAGCTTTGCCGCTGATTCTGTCTCTAGAGCCCCGCCTACCATCCTTCAGGTATCTTTGGATGTGTTTAGCACCTTCCCATGCGGGTGGGAACTTGTGAGGAGGCCTGCACACTCACTCAATCAGAGAAGACAAAATAGCACCGGCTGTGAGGCAGTAGCTGCATTCCAGTCAGAAGCCTGACAGTAATTTGACCACGCATGTCCTTGGACAGTTCAAGTCTGTCATTTTCATGTCCACTAATGAGCCTGGCTTTGGTTCTCAGCATACAGATTTTTCAGATGTTTCCTGCAGGCCTACGGGATGAAAATAATGCTCAAAAGGCATTGGGTTGGGGGTTGTTCAAATGTCTCATTAACCACTAATGTTAATTCATAGCAAACTCAGAGCATTCTGGACCAGAGGATGCTGGTGTTTGTGCTTTAAGTCACTTCAGACACAACGAAAAGGATTTCAATTAATACTGAATCTCAGAGGTAAAATCAATATGTTAAAAAACGCTTTATTGCACTAGGTATGAGATGATTCCTGGTGGAGAAATTTGAACAGGTAGACCTCAGAGCTAATAAAACATGCAACATTTCTTTGATTCATATTTAGAGACATAAATTTATATGCACAGGAACAAAGGGTCCATTTACCAAGCATGAATCAAAACAGGCTACCAAATTTGTTTTCATTTTCTAGAAAAAAAGCTGTCATGGTATATACTTACTACTGGGTAGAGAACTAGTTGTTTCTGCAAAGAAAGAGGAAAATATGAATTTTGACATGGAGTAATCTTATTCATTATTCAATGCCTGTGTCTGAAAAATGTTCAATGTGGTATAGCATATAAGTCAGCAATGAAGTGCCCTCAACAGACCAGAGCTGCTGTGGTTCTGAGAATCTGTGCTTCCTTCTCTGTGCATAGCTGAAGCCAGGGGCTCATGAGCTACCACTGCAGAGGGTCAGTCCCACAGCCTGTGTCTTTTGAACCATATTGTTCATGGATAATCTAAATATAGGACCACCAAACAATACAAACCTACCATGCATCTGGTAGAAAAGTCAAAATTTGTGCTAGCTACATAGAGCTTAGTATTCTAATGTAAGTAGAACTATCTGCATATAATGTGATTTAATTTATTGTTGTTTTGTGTAGAAAGTGAGAATTAATGACTGTGGATTTAGCCCTGTTTTGTATAATATATTTTATTTCTGGTGCAAAACTGGTCATTTAAACAATCTACTTCATTTGGTGTTTGGATATAAATGTGTATGTGTTCTTGTAAACATTTCTATTAAGCAAGAATACCACATGCCCCATATAACAATATGTTCTCATTAAAAATATACTCTACAGAAACAGTTTGCTGTCTGTAATTCAACTAACGTACACTACATATATCCAAGTGTTTTGAGGATTTTCTATTCTCTTGGGTGAGTTGAAATAAAAGATCAATTAGTGGGGATGATGGATTATAATGTCTGCATGACATCCATGAAAGGACTCAGGAATTTCTGTCCCACAAAAGGAAACTTACAGGGATAATAACATGTCATCATAATGAGTGTCCAGCCCTGAACACATTTACTTAGCAGGTAAAGGAGGAACGAGGCATGGCGAATAGCCACTGTTTTTGAACCTGGGCATCTTGAGACATTACATGTTCCAGCTGATGTCACTGGCTCATCTTATTATGTCCATCATCCACATTACAGGCACTTTCAGTCCTATTGTCCAAAGAGCTCCCCGGTTCCTGTGTACCAGGCAGAGTGACCAGCCTTCAGCATCTCTAACTTTATCTGGAACGAAGAAGGCTATCTCACTCTCTGGGAACTCACTCACTTTCTTATGCCTGGGAAAGACACAGTGATTGACATGGCTGGAGCAGTGTCCTTGGTCCTGATGCCACAGGCAGTGAGGTCCCTGAATGATGCCACTGGGATCATGTTTGAGGTGATGCTGTAGCAGGATGTTGGAGGGAGGCAGCGTGGAAAGGTGGGGTAGGAGTGAAATCAGCCTGGAGATGTCCTCCAGGAAAAGGTATTCATTCCTGCTACTTTCCCACTCATCTCTGGGGGGGGGGTCATGGACTCTTTTGAGTCTTTCCCACTGTCCCTACCATTCAGTCCCCTCTAAACATGATACACAGCCAGCAACTATTGACAGGCCAACGATGCCTTATTGGGACAATGGACCTAGGTCTTATCAAGGAGCCCCAAGGAGACCCAAATACCACTGATTGAGGGCTGTGACCGAACCCTAAACCATGAACATCTAGTGCTGACTTAAGTAGCAGCTATCAGTGTGACAGGTACCAATGATTGCACACTTTTAAAAACAGAGCTTCTAAAAAACAACAAAAAAAAGAGCTTCTTCTCAAACCACCTATTAGCATCCACATAGAGCCAAGGAAAAAAAATTCTTTTGCATAGTGTAATCCTCACAAGTTCGCAAGGAAAGGGGAGGAGGGAGACCAGAAGTGGATGTGAGCAAAGACCTGTATGCTACATGCTGTTTGCTTCTGGGCCACTTGTGTCCTCTCTGTTTCATAGC
>CAJQZJ010032893.1:1088029-1121787 GCA_907164525.1 Lophiomys imhausi
CGCCTCTCTGGCGTCATCCACTTGTCCTTAAATAGGATCACTCCTTGTTCCACCTGCTTCAGCTTAAGTTGGGCTCTGCCCACTTAGCAGTTGAAAGCAATGCCAGGTCATAAAGTCTTTCCTTCTTTCACCTGGCTTCAACCTTGTTTTTCAGTCCAAAGAGACTCCCCTCATTTCACCTGACTTCATCCATAAGCTGATAAGCTAATTGCTCACAGCAGTTGATCTTCATGCCCCGAAATAAGAGACTGTATCAGAAACTTAGCTATTCACTAAATCTAACTTATATTAACCTATCAGCCCCTTCAAAATTGTTACATTCATCCGTGTCCACAAAATAAGACAAACCTACAGTAATTTGGAGGGGTTTCAGGGCCAGGAGAATCCTCCTGGTAGAAGTCACAGTCAGCTTTCTCTCTTTTCAGTCTGGTTTGATGGCAAGTGGCCTTTGCATCTTGAAGGATGAGGTGAAGCTCTGAAGAAGGCATGGAAAAGAACTAAAAAGGTCGGGGGTGGGGGCTGTGATAGTCAGACATTTTCAGAGGGCGAGATCACTTACATCCAAATATGGGTTTTCTCATCAGAGTGGAGGGGTCAACGTTGAATCCCTGCACCAAGCCACATCTGCCTTCTGCCTCTTGTTCCTTCCCTTTTCTACTTTGGACTGCTGCTCAGAATTCACCCCTGGGAAGTTGTGATTCTCTGGAGAAGACCTTTGTTTCTCAGATGTCATAAGGAATAGCTTCCCTACTATTAGCTGCCCTCAGACCCAGGGCTTCTGTGGCTATAATGCTTTTGTGCAGTCGTGACCAAGTTATCTGACAGGAACAAGAGGAAGAAAGATTTATTTTGCCTCATGAATTCAGAGGGAGCACCCCATGGTTCCTTAGACCCATTTTCTGGACTTGTGCCTGGCAGACCTTCATGGCGGAGGGCACATATGGGGGAATGGATAGGCCACTCACAGGAGTTACAGGAGGGGGTGCAGGAAGGAAGAAGGGTGAGCCATAGCCCCCCGAAACACACGCCCAGTCATTCATTTCATCCAACTAGACACCACCTCCTACTTCTAACCAGCTCCCAATAGCATCAGCATATTTTGATTCCTCCAAGGGATTAATCTGTCTCTAAGAGCCCACCATCTGGCAATCAAACTCTCAAACCCGACACTTCACATTCAGATAATAACAATGGGAGTGCTGCCAAGTTCTTGGAGGTGTAACTACCACACCTCGCTAAGAAGATTAGGCCCCTAACTGGTTGCCTTATGTACAGCAGTCATCCTGGAAACTGTGTACACACAGACAACACAAACAATGAAAGTGAACTAAGCAGGTTATATTTATATGCACTTGTGCATATACATTTATATGTAACAATCATAATCAAAGAAGAATAAGCCATCAGCTTGAGTTGGCGAGCATGGGAGGGGTTTGATGAAGGGTTCCTGGGAGGGGCTAGTGGCAGGAAAGGAGGGATTACATAATTCTATTTCAATTAAAACATATTTAAAAATTTTAATGAAAAAAAGGAGAGTGGTCAGTGTAGACAAAAGGGTTCTCTCTCTCTCTCTCTCTCTCTCTCTCTCTCTCTCTCTTTCTTTTTACATATTACATTCCAAGAGACCAAGAGATGTGAAGCAGCATGTGGGCTGGGGGAGAGCATTCTACAGGGGAGGACATGTGATCCCTGGTCTTCTGAGAGCCTTCCTCTCCCAGATCCAGCAGATCCAGCAGCCTCACAGCCAGGGTGGCGATGACACTTACTCTTACCGAAGTGGCCCAGCTCAGGGTTGCATTCCAGGCCATATTAACCCTTCTGCCACAAAGCACAGTGGCCAGTGCCAGACACTCTCTGGTGGTGCAGAGAGACCAGCTGTTCAGGAAAGACATCCCCCAAAGCAGGAATGCCCTGGGTGGTTTTAAAGGTATTTCATGCTTCCAGGCAAACATCTAGCAAGAGAGAGCATATTGAAATAGGGCTTGCCACCTCATGGCTTAACTGTACACGACTTAGACTATTCTCAGGATCTTATTCAGAAGGAATGTGAAACGTGTGCAGAGCGTATGCCACTCTCTGTTGGACTATGCGAAGTTCTACTGGGGGCTGCCCACAGGCCGGTGTTGGGCTCAGCACCTGTGTTCACTCACTCAGTTCCCTCAGCTCTACAATAAGGCTGAGGGGGCACTTTGATTTTCCTCCCCACCTCAGAGATATGTAAACTGAGGCTCAGAAAGGTGAAGCAACCTGCTTTGGGTCTTAAAGTGATTAAGAGGCCAGAGCTGCAGGGGCAAGTTAGGCGGCCAGCTCTAGATGGTGGTGGCTTCACCGGACTGTTTAGTTCAGTAGGCAATCGTCATGTTCTGTTCTCTGTGAGCAGCCTCTCTTCTTTTCATTATCTTCCATATCCAGTCAGATCCCAGCCCCCTAATTCACCATCAGTATGTAAGATCTTCATCTCCTCATCTCAAATAAGCAGGAAATAGCCTATTTCTTCACCTTCTTTCTAAGCATTCTCCCCCACCCTCCTGTCTCATTTCTCACATAACTGCTGTATCTGCGTTCCTATAATACTTGATGCATTTGATATTATGAGCCTCATGACTGGTATTCTCCATAGGTCAAGGTCCATGTTCTGTCACTCTGATACCTCGAGTCGTGGGGCACTGACTTAGTCACAATTTCTCTGGTTCACTCAGATTGTGCTGAATTTGATTACATGAACTGATTTATTTCTTGCCCAGAAAACAACCTTTCACTTTCTTGTCAGATTCATTTTATTTTATTGTTTTGAAATGCTCTCATGCAGTTTGGCTGGCCTTAAACTTGCTATATACAGCCAAGGAAGATGAACTTCCGATCCCTCATACCCGACTTCTCAAGCACTGTTATTGCAGGCCTGTGCCACCATGCCTGACTGCCCATTTAGATTTTATTTCCCACTGTTCTTCTTGTCTAGCAACTCTTCAGTTTCTACTAGTCAATCCTTCATCTGAAGTTCAAATCCAGGTTCCTTCATAAGCTTTCCTGTCCACCATAATTTCTAGTGAGGGGCTATGAACTGGCCGTCTGTGGATTCGTTTTGTTTGGGAAGACAGTGTTCAGTAAAGAAAGGGATGCCTGTGGATGGAACCAGCACCCTCCAATTCATCAGAACCCCTGCACTCCTAATGTTCTGACTCTTCTCCTCACTTATTAATATTAGGGCTTTGGGGCTTGCAAACTCTGAGTGCACAGATAATTGGGCAAGTATGCTGCCTTTGTGGCTTCTCTCTTGTCTAAATTTTCCTCTCAGCACCACACACCCAAGATGCTGGTCTCTATAGAATTTCCTGACCCTGCTTCTTTTCCTTCAGTTTCTCTGTCAAGTACTGGTTCCAAAACAAAACATTTCTTGCATTTAGAGAATTATCACTCAAAGAAAGTCCAATATGGTTTTTGTAATGCTAATGCTCACTGCAGGGAGCTGGGAAGATGCTCAGAGGGTAACATGCTAACTCTGCAAGCATGAAGACATGAGTGAATTGGAATCCTCAGAATGTTTGTTACTCAGCTATCAGAAACAAGGAAATCATGCAATTTGCAGCCAAATGGATGGAACTAGAGAAGCTCATCCTGAGTGAGCTAACCCAGACTCAGAAGGATGCACATGGCATCTATTCACTTATAGTCGGATTTTAGCTATGTAGTGCAGAATATCTATACTACAACCAATGCATCAAAGGGAACATGAACATAGACTTTTTCTTTTTCTCCCTGTCAATGAGACACTTTTCCCTAGTGGTGCTGCCTTGTAGGCCCCCAGTGTATGAGGAAGCTCTTGGCCCTCATATGACTGCTGAACTGGGGCGGGGGACTATTATGTAGGGATACTCTACTCCAGAGGAGTGGGATGGAAGGGATAGGGGGTAGAGGGTGGGAGGGCAGGACTGGGAGGGGTGGAAAGAGGACACTATGATGGAGATGTAACCTGAAGCAATAATAATAAAAAAAAAAGCCAGGTATGGCTGTGTATGCCTTTAACTGTGTAACATTGGGGCACAGAGACAGGTGGATCCTGGGAGCTCTCTAGAAAGCTAGCTTAGCTGAAATGGCAACTTTCAATTCAATGAGAAAACCATGACACCAAGGTGCAGAAAGGCCTCTTTCTGGCCTTTATATCTGTATACATGGGTGCACGCACACACACACACACTCATCTGATAACATTTCTGTTTTTTGAAACCAGACCCACAAGAAGGATGTGAAAGTTCTAACTCTCATCATCTGTTTGCTAGACTGTACTCTCCCAAAGCATAGCATTTTTCAGAGCCTCAGTTTCCTTCTTTGTACAATCTAGAAAGTTATGAAGACTTTTGCGAAGTTTGGAAGCACTGTACCTAAAACTCAATGAATGGGTTGGTTCTATTTTCATGAGGTAAATCTCACTAACTGTTTCTCAAGTTCTCGGGCTTGCAGGATTAAGACTGGCTTATAAGTGGGACACTGGAACTTAGTGTATGGCCTCAGGGCAGGGAGGCCTCTTTTCCAGTCTCTAATTTCATTCTTCATCTGGGGGCACTAGGCACTCACAAATTGGGTTCAGCTTTTCTCCCATGTGTTACTCTAAGCTCTGCATAGCACACATACACACAGCATACTTCTGTCTTGGGTGGTAGGAACTGTGGCTACCTCTGAGACAGAATGACTAGACAACTCATCTGGGTCATGTGACTGGGAAATGAGAGCCAGGACATGGCAGTGAAGAGAGGACTTTAGAGCTTACATGCCAGTCACTCAGAGCTGGTTCTTTCAGGGGCCACACAAAACTTACATTCCATCCTTCTTAATGATTTGTCTTTGTCCTCTTTTGGGAAATCTATCACATTCTGACTATAGTCAAAAGATCAACAAGTCACCCTTAGAGCCAAGCTATAAATAGATCAAACCACCTCAGGCCACTGGGTCTTTCACGGAAGGTTTCATAGTTGGTTTCCAAAACATTGAACTTGTGTGTGGTGTATGTATTCATGTGCGCACCTGTGGAGGTCTGCATGCGTGTGTGTTACCTGAGTGGGGAGGCCACAGATCAATGTCATGTGTCTTCCTAAACCTCTTCCCACTTTTAAGAAACATTCATTTATTAATTTCGGGTGTGTGTGAATGTATCAGCATGCACATGCCAGGGAACATGTGTGGAGTTTAGAGAACAAATTGAAGAAATCAGTTCTTCTGCTTCCATCCCTTGGGACCTGGGTATCGATGTCACATTGTCAGGCTTGGCAGCAGGAGCCTTCCCTCCTCTGAACCATCTCACCAGCCTCTCCTCAACGCCTTAAGTTTTTGACACAGAGTCTCTCACTGAGCTCAGAGCTCACCAGTTTGGCAATAATAGTTGGTCACTGAGCCTTGGGGAATTCCATCTGTGTCTTCCCTAGGCCAAGGTTACAAGTCTGTGTCACCATGCTTAGCTCCTTATGTGAGTCCTAGTGGTCAGGGTTCAGGGCCTGTGCTTTCAAGGCAATAACTGAACCATTTCACCAGCCCCAACACTGACCTTTTAACTACAACTTTCAAGCAGATTCTCTAACAGAATAGATCATGACAGAACTTCTTTGAATCACAGCACTAAGACGTATCAGTGACCTCTGCTTTGCAGACCTTCCAAGCCACGATTCGGATTGACATATCTCTAACCTTGGCTCCTTCAGCTTAAGAGCCAAAAGGAGAAGTCCCAGATTGATTATAATCCCCTGCACATCAGTGTGGGTGCTTTTCACATTTTTTTCTCCTTTCTACCCATTTGACGTCCTATGTCCTCACATCCAAGGAAGCTGTGTTTCCAAGCTATTTTCAGAGTTTATTTGAGAATTAGTTGGTTTGGATCATACTGCCTTATGAGTACAAATGATTATAATTTCAGGAATTTTGTGAACTGGTAGGTAAGCCAGCATTCTTTAAAGCTGAATTTGTACTTGTAATTGAATAAATTCTGTGAAAAACCAAAGTAATAAAATCTCAAAACACATAGCTTGCTAATCATCTATGTTTCCACTGTATTTGTTGTTGGAATGATTCCCATCTACCCATATCTATGGTGGGAACACTAAGTGATGGTATATTCCCTCCCAACTCCATGCCAGCGATATCACGTTATCATCTTTAAACTGGCTATGGTATCAGCATTTAAACCACAGGAATCAATATTGTGAGTCATGGCACTTCCCCTCACACCTGGTCCTTGGGAGGTGACTAGCAAACTGCTGTCCATCATTCTCCTTTTCATCCTAGGTCGACTCATCTGGCCAGTGACATCTTTCTTTTACAGAAAGAAAACTTGTGCTCTTTGATGTTACGGGCTCCATTCATAAGCTTTCACCCAGGAGCAGCAAACTCTGTCTAAATGCCAGAGCTTCAAATCCCTTCTATATCTCAATGAGTTGGGGATTAGAGATGCTTCTAACCTGCAAAAGAATCTTCAAAGTTAGGAGGGAGGTTCCAGGTCTACAACATCCCTAAAGAAAGTCCTCTTGCAGAGATTTGCCAAGACATCAAAACAGACATCCTAAATGCTTTTAGGGCCTCAGTTAAGAGTCCCACACTTTTGTCTTGGTAAAAGTCCTTGGGAGATGGGAAGCGGAGCGTAACACAAAAGAACCAAACTTACCTCGAGTATGACAGTTGGAGCTTCACTGTTGAATCTTTCAGGTCTCCAACCTCTTTCTTAAATCTAATGATTTCCATCCAATAGCCAATATCCCTCATATATAGTAAAGTTGTAAATGTGATAAAAATAAAGAAAATGAAAATCCAAAATGATTGAAATATAGTAGTCTCTCCAAGTAAAACTTTAGTTCATAAAACTTGAATATTACTTTTGAATATTTTAAATATGTATAGTATATCACTAATAAAAACTCATTGTTTAACAGAGACTTTTAAAAAAATGTTTATTACTTCAAGTTACAGCTCCATCACAGTCTCCTTCCTCCACCTCTCCCGGGCCCACCCTCCCACCCTCCTACCCTCTCTCCCTTCTTCCACCTATGCTACTCCTCCAGTGTGAGGTGCCCTACATAACAGCCCCTCCTTCAGTTCAGCAGCCATATGAAGGCTAAGAGCTTCTTCCTCTTGCACTGGAGGCCTACATGGCAGCTCCACTAGGGCAAAGTATCCCATTAACAAGCAACAAAGTCTATGTTCCTGTTCCTTTCAGTCTGTTGGTTGTAGGATAGTTATCCTGTACTATATGGCTAAAATCCAGTTATGAGTGAATAGATGCCATGTGCATCTTTCTGGGTCTGGGTTAGCTCACTCTGGATGAGCTTCTCTAGTTCCATCCATTTGGCAGCAAATTGCATGATTTCCTTGTTTCTGATGGCTGAGTAGTATTCCATTGTGTAGATGTACCACAGTTTTTTTTTCTTTAATCCATTTGTCAGTTGAGGGACAAATGGGTTGTTTCTAGTTTCTATCTATTACAAATAAAGTGAGCAGAGACATTTTTACAGGCTTCCCTGAGATTAAGGGTAATGATTTCCTTAAAACAATAAAACGCTCCAGCATTAGCTTCCATTTTGGAAACTTTATGTATTAACCAGCCACTATCAACATTTCTTGAAGGGGAGAATGTTTTTAATATACTTTCTTATATTTATATAAGATTAATGAAATGAATATAATTGATAACAAATTAATAATGACTTACCTTGTATTTTCAGGGCGTTGTTTCATAGTCTAGCTACTGTCCTCAAAATATTGGTGCTTTTGTTAGTATTATTAAGGAGATGTAGGCTAATGGTCTTTACATGCATTTTCAGTGAACAAAATAGTGCTATCTTGACCCTTTTACACACGTGTAGTATTATACTTAACTTGTAATTGTCCTATTGGTTACTCTAGATGGTTGTTCCCACTTCCTCACCAGTCACACACACTGTCTCCATAGGCATCATATATGCATCCACAATGGTATTTCTGGCTCAGGACACCATATTTAAAACATAACCTCTTACCACTCAAACTCTATCTTCTCCTCTACCTGAGGAACTCAGGCACATTGTAAATCTTTTTTTTTTCAACAGCCAAAATATGGTTTTGGTGTTTGTCTAGATGCCATGTTACACTAAATTGAAAGAAAAAGACTGAGGATGCTCTTTATGACAATTCATAGACTTGGGCATTCAAATTTCAACGATTTCCTGAATTACAAAGTATGAAAAATGCTTTGTTGCATATAACATACATAAGCCCAGGAATATCAAGAAAGTGAAAAGAATCCACCCCAGATCTCACTGACCATCAGGAGGACTGGCATTCCATTCACATGTCCACACAATTCTCCTAGCCTTCCACGCAAACCTAAACTGGACCTTATAGGACGCTTACCTTGTTACACTTAGCACAGAACTTGCATTTAAGAGAAGACCTTTACGGCTAGCCCAGGTAGGTTTTTACAGTGCTGCGCTCATGTCATTAGATGATAAAGATCACATGCCCATGCTGCCTTGCCAAATTCCCTCTCTAAGTAATCACTATGTTTGGTGAGGAGGATTCCTCATATGACCTGGACCTCTCTCACCTTTTGCTTGGAGGTCCCTAAAGGACTTCATTCTTTAACTCCCTGTCGAACATGCACAGGAGCATTCCTGGAGCCTACTTAGGAAACTATTTCTTGAGGAACGGTCATCACATTTCTGAAAAATTATGGTGGCAGCTGATCCAAAATCTTGGCCTTGAACTCCAGCCAATGTTTTCTTGACTCCAAAGTGTCCTGCCAAAACAAAGTAATTGCACAGCTGACAGAACCTCTCTTGTTACCTCTTAGGAATGACCATAATTTACAGCCACTAATGCCAATGGGGGTCTCCCGGTGAGCATGCAGCTTCTCTGGGTGCCTTTTGGTGAATCATTGTGGGCTGACCTTCTCATATTCACCCTCTCAGGGAAACATGGAATTCCCTGTTTGATGAGAATGAATGCCGCCGATAAGGAACTCTGTTTTGCACTTAGCATGGGCTCTTTTCTGGGTGAGTTAGTTTCCTGACTTACCGGTTTGGTGCCTTCTATAAAGAAGAAGTGAATGATGTATCTGAAGGAACTTATAAGGTTTGATAAGAAGCTTCTTTTATTGCAAAGTAGATTCTAGACTATAGATTCTAGAATCTGAAATAATTTGGGACAGACAAGGAGAGCAGAAGATGTAACCTTAAACTTTGTGAGTCTGGATCAGTTGAGGAGATCTGAGGATTCTCAGGCCACCAAATACTGCTGAGGCTGCATCTCCAGTATACATCACTGTGGCTTAAATGACCTGTGCTTCCCAAAAGAGCAAAGTGTCACTAGGGGAAACATCGAGGTGATTCCACTGTATTTTCTTCATCAGGACCTACCAATAGGAAGATAAATCTGGGAGTAGTTCCCACCAGGAAGCAAGACGTCATCTTGGGTCACCTCATCCTGGCCAGTTTTCTCCATTTTAGATATCCATGTAAGCATTTGTTCTTTTATGCCTGACTTAACATGCTGTCCTCAAAATTCATTCATGTCTGATAAACTGTCTTCTTTTCAATTAATAAAGCTGATTAATAGTTATAAGTGCCAAATTTTGTTAATTGATTATCTCTGCTTGGCATTGGATTGTTCCACGTCTGGATTGTTTTGAATGCTCCTGCTGTGAACACAGATGTGCTTACAGCTCTCAGACTCTCACTTCAATTTTGGGAATATATTCTCAAAAATAGGACTGCTGGGCTGTATGGGAGTTCTACTTAGGCATTTTCATGGAACTCCACTCTGGGATCTATAGAGGCTGAAGCTTTCTAGGTTCTCAAACAACACATGAGAGCTTCATGTTCTCACCACCATTTGTTGTTACCATTACTACTTTTAATGTGCACATCTTAGTGAGTATGAGGTAGTAATATCTTTCTTACTATCCCCAGAATTAAGGATGTGTGCAGGTAATCCAGTTGGTTACCCATGGGTAGCTCTGTTGTACTTTCAAAGGCAGTAGAAGGTTCAAATTAAACTCAGGTTGAAAAGGCATCTTGACAAATAAAAAATTTTCTGATCAAGAGCAGAAAGCATGCAGAATATTCATGCTTGGTTTTCATCCAAAACTGTCACTCAGCTAACATTCATCACCAAATTCCACCTGGTTTAATTACATAAACTGTTTGAGCTGTCCTTACATGCCTTTTATTAATGTCCCCAGTAATGGGAAGTCCACTTCATCTTCAAGTCCATCATAGAGTCTTATGTCACATTTTTTATGTCCTCAGGCTAGACTAGAGCTATAGGCATTGAGTCCCTCCCGATCCTAACTGAAGCTCTTCTCAAACTGAAGCTCATGTTGTCCTCAAAATTTATCCACAGTGCAGTAATCAATAAACTGTCTTCTTTTCAAGGCTGACTAGCATTCATAAATATACACATACAAATGCCAAACTTTGCGTACTCATTATCTTTTGGCTTCGTTTGGGGCTCACAAAGGGCGTTCGTTCCGAGTATCTTTAAGGAATGGTCATGAGCATTTTCATCTCTAATAACTTTCTTGTTTATCTGATTTTATTTGCAGTTGACATTGATTCAGAATGAGGTATGTTTAGTTTGGCAGCTTTATGTTCCTGTCAGCATCATGAAATTCCTATGGTAGGAGAGAGGGACACACCTTTGGTTGCCTTGCATTTCCATTCCGTGAGGTGTGCCTCTCCTCTCCATGTGGCTCTAAAACAAGAAAATCAAACTTTTAATATTCCTCTTTATTTCCTTATTAACTGCTGAGCAACACAGAAAGAACTGGGCAAACGTAGAAGGCGTGACTCATGATTAATGTATATTTTATTTTATTGGGAGATAGCCCAAAAGGCATCATAGTGTGCCATATATGCTTTACCAAAACAAGTAAATATTTCAGTCAAATACAACTAAATGCTTCTGATCTTGCACCTTGTTGTCTTCTAAAAATAAATTAATATGGGACTTTGATACTTTTTGGTCATGTGAGGATGGGAGTTGGTCTCAAATTTTGTACTCTTCTGAGGCAAGTTGAGCCCAAGAATGTTATGTATTTACATTTTGAAATTCCTTGCAAAATATCTCACTGTAATTAAGGGATAAAGTGAAGGCACTTTACATAACAATTCAATGAGGTACTGAAAGGGAAAACATTTTTCATTATGATCAAAACTATAATAAGCTGAATCCAGAACATTTCAAAGGTAATTAAATCACAGAGAAGAAAGGTGGAAGGAAACTGGATTCTTGAATTTTGATAATCTCTCTCAAGTCTCCATTTTCAGGCATTTCTTGTTAAGTGGCATCATTATTTTTTAACTTAACTGAGGGTTGTGGGTAGGGCCATTCTGCTGTTTTCAGCCCAAAACATCTGAAATTGTGTAGTCACTTGCAAGATTTGGCCATTCACTAATGAACAGTGGGAAGCTGCCAAGGGATATTAGCAAAAATGTGACTAGGAAAGATGTGGATTTAATGACGCTCTTGTTTCAGTGTGGGAGGACAGGATTTAAGGATGGATTCAGAAGGAAAACTGAAGGTGGAACAAGTTTGATGGGAGAAATTATGATGCACATCTAAGACATGTTTGCTTTAAGTGGTTTTTTGGTTTTTTAGTGGAGATGCAAAGAAGTCAGTGAAGTATCTGCGTCTGGAGCCAGAAATGGGGAACAGGTTGGAAGGAAAACAGTAGGTGTCATTAATCCTGTGCCTACTTGTTACCAATATGAAAGTCAATCTTGATTGTCAACTTCATTGGATCCAGAAGTGCCTAGAGTTTAGAAAGCACACTTCTGGTTATGTCTTGTGAGAATATTTTCATAGGTGATAGACATTAAAGGAGAAGGTTTCTGGTTGGGTGGAAACGTTAAGATGCTGAGGATATTGATGGAAAAAATGGGAAGGCAAAAGCTGTCTAACATCTCATGGTGTTTTTTTTTTGCTTCCTGACTGTCATAAGGTGGGAAACTTTGCTTTCCCACACTCTTCTCTCATGTCTTGCTTCATCACAAACAGAAACAATAGAACCAGATGACTATGGAACGATACTTCTAGAACCATGAGCCAAAACGCCTGGCATGCATAAGGCTCTGATGTCAGTTCATTCCACTGCATACACCAAGCATGTAAACTTGGGAGTCAAGAGGTAGACAGGAAGGAGAATCAGTATTCAAGGTCTTCTCTGGCTATGTAGTTTAAGGGCAGCCTTGAATACAGGATTTTCTCAAAAAGTATCTTCCTTTTAAGTTGTTTTCTCAGGTTTTACATCAAAGGAAGATTGTTTAACACACACATCCATGACCGGAACAATTAACCTGACAGTCAATATGGGCATTTTGAAAGTAATATGGCAGTGAACTTTGTGAAGCTGATTTCAACGTTGAAGGGAAGACAAAGATTTAAATAATTTTCAGGTTGCAATGACGTTTTGACAAAGGAAGCCTTCTGATCAATAACAAAAAACATCCCTAGTATTTGTTCTTGGTTTTTACCCTACATTGCCACGCTGCTAGTGTTTACCACCGAGTTACACATGACTTAACATAGAATAAAAGATATGAGTGGACATGGGTAGATGGACCTGGAATTGAGGCTGCAGAATGTCAGCATCTTATGGCAGAGATAAGAGGGTGAGTGTCTAAGACTGAGAGTGAGAGATAATGTAGAGACCTGAACACCAAGAATCCAGCCCACAGGTTTCCACCGTAGAACCCACAGGATACAGAACTGCACCTGATTTCCCTGTCTGGCTTGATCTTGTGCAGGCAACCACAGTTGATATTATCTTGTCATGTCCAGTGCAGTGGTCCTATCTTGTCCAGAAGATTGTTTTGTGCAATTTGTGATCTAGAATATATGATTGAACTCAATGATGAATAAAAAACCCACTCTGGGAATATCTACAACTCACAGAGCATAGAGTGTGTCTGAAGGTCTCTACCCAGTAGAGAGTGAGAATCTAGATGTCTTGCTAATACTGTAAGATCAGGACCAACCTCAGACTCCTCAGCTTTGGTTTAATTAGAAGATCACAGTATGCATAAGGCAGAACAATTTTTGTCTTGACCAAGCATTTGTATGCCCTGCCCTCCCTAAAAGACTAACCACTTTTCTTTCTCACATAAATTCCCAAATTTGATCCTTACTCAGTCGAGAAAGGAATTCTGCATTGGGTAAAACAAACTTCAACAACAGATTTATCATACAAGGTAGCTAATTATCAGCTTGGTTACTATAGTTCAGTTTTGTTACTGTGTTTTAAAATATGTTCAACCCAAACAACACATTCAGTATTTAACTGAAATAATCACAAATCCAAGAGTTGGCAAAGAGTTGACCCAGTCTTCCTATGAGTCATTTGACTAAAAAGGAGAATGGGAGATGAAATTAAATGTAAATCTATTAAACCTTTTTATTGTATTGACTGGGCTCTTTTGACATTATTCTTTCATTTGATAAGAGGAAAAAAGGTATATGCACATATATTTTGTTTTACATTTATATTTCTAAATAATAGTTTGAATATTATTAGAATAGTTATAATTATGAATTTAAGCCTAGGAGAAATTTAATTCAATGAATTTTAAGTCCCAGAGTTTTAAGAACTCAAGATTTACTTTTCTGTTTTTGCATTTCCAACAGCCTCTCAAAATTCCCTTTTCTTAAGCCAGCAGCTATCAAGTTACTCTTAAACCCACACTAAGTGCTATTTAACACAGGGGACAGAAAGCCAGATAGTTCTGGGTTTTGGTATCAGTAGTGTCTTTGTTGTGGAGAGATGTCAGTTCCCAAATTCTCTCTGCACTGTACAGACCTGTGTATCCTGGGCAGCTTTATAGGGCAAACCCTGCTCCTCAGGGACTTATAGCAACTTGTAAATCCATGAGGAATTTTTCAGCAAAGTTCTATTTCTTAGTTTATTCATGGATTAGGCTTGTAAGAGTAGATTCATTCTAAGGCTCTAATGAGCAGGATTTTTTTTTTCACAAGGCAAAGAACACTTCTCCATTTTCAACATTCAGTGCATTATGGTTTTTGAATTTATGCTTTCGGTTATATCCCCCATTGACTTTGAAATCATCAAAACTACTTACCATGGCTCCATTGAAAGACTTTCTTTATGTGGCATCAGAAAAAGGAGACCCACAAAACTATTTCACAAGAGTGTGTTGCTCTGGCTAAGTTCTAAGAATGTTGGGTTTGCTCTTCTACCAAACCAGAACTCAAGACAGCAGTGTAATAATGAATCATGTCTGTCATTAGGAAAGGGGTCTGTGTGTGTGAAGTGCCATTCATGCCCATTTTCTCAGAATTAGGCTGAGGGTAGATCTAAAAAAATTTACTAGAAAAAAACCCCCTAAAACTTGAGTTAGACCCTCCTCCAACAAAAAGTTTCTTTAGAATATTGTCCACAAAAGAAGCTTGGAAGTGCTAGTAGCCCCTTTGCCAAAAGCAAGGTCAGTGGCTGGTCTGGACCAAGACATTTCACTGATTTCCAAGAGACTGTCACTACATGGGTTTTCTGATTGTCTCCTCAGAATAGAATTTTGTGTGAGTCTTCAATACCTGCTCATTTCTCTTCCATCATATGTATGCTAAGTTTCCAGATACAATAGATTTCAAGGGCATTATTTTCTCTTTGAAACAAAGAACAAAAGTCTTCTTTACCTGAAAAGTTCATTGGTGTTTCCCAATTACACAACCCTCTTTTTGCAGGTGAGGGAACTTAGGTGCAGAGAAGGAAAGGGCACCATTGGACATTAAACTGCTCTCTGGGGTTTTCCTGGATCTCAGCTCTGCTGGATATTGACTCAGCTGAGAAATGAGCCAATATAATATTTCATAGGAGTAAGAACAAACACACATATCAGGACAGTTTGTTCTTTTACTATATGCCCCTGAGTTAGTATTCATTGCTATGCCAAAATTGTCACAAATATGGTATCTTAAAACAACATATGTTTGTATCAAATAATTTCTGAGGATTAGAAGTCTGACCAAAACTTGTCTAGAGACTCTAGATTCAGGATGCAACAATCAAAGTAGCAGCTGGGTTATATTTTCATCTGTGGCTTGATGAGAAAGGATCCTCCTCCAGGCTTACTCATGCTGTTGGCAGAACGTATTTCCCTGTGGCTGTAAAACTGAGTGCCCCTAGCTTCATCCTGTCTGTTGACTAGAGGTCACCTTCACATCCTTGCCATCTGTATTTCATAATATGTCCACTTCCTCCTGTAAAGTCAAAGAGATAGCAAGTCCTTGGTGAGATGGAGTCTTAACATAATTGTGGGAGAGGCATGGCAACACTCTGTACAAGCAAGATTTAGGTGACACCAAAACTCAAGATGAGAAGATGATTCGAGGAAACAGATACTACACAATGAGGCTCATTGGCAG
The DNA here is from genome assembly GCA_907164525.1 of Lophiomys imhausi. NCBI lineage: Eukaryota > Metazoa > Chordata > Mammalia > Rodentia > Muridae > Lophiomys > Lophiomys imhausi. Next base: position 1,103,423 of record CAJQZJ010032893.1, read on the forward strand.
TGGCTTATGACCTGTCCATATGGCTCCCGACAAAGCACTGGCTTCTGTACTGGGAGAAAGTTCCAGGCAGGTAATATTTTCACTGTTAAGTTGAAAGTATATTTCTGGTGTTGCCTTGTCTCCCATGCTTATTGACTTTATACTAGCAATCCCATGAAGATTTTATAGGCAAATGCTTAAGATTTTCGAATAAATATAATCAGAGTATTAGCAAGTCATTTGGGTGGCACCATTAGGCCCTAGTGTTATCTTACTACTAATGTGATGAGGATAGAGTTTTTGACATTTTACATTTTGTATTTGAACGTCCCTGTATGTAAGAATCTTCAGTTGAACTGGACGGAAGGATCCATTTATTTTAGAGGAAGTTAGGATTATTGGAGTATAAATGCAAATATAAAAGCAGTGATTGACATTTATATTCCAAATGTAAAATTTTGTGTTTATAGACTTATAATATTTTACAAAAGGTAGAGTCTGGTGAAATAATTGATTTTTCTAAATTTCTTCAGATCTCAATTCTCTCCTCTCCTCTCTGTCTCTGTCTCTGTCTTCACCTGCTTCCCTCTTCTAGTCCAAGCTGACCTAGAACTCTTTTGTAGCAGAGGATAATTTTGAACTTCTAGTATTTCTGCCTCTACTTCCCCTATGATGGGATTACATACACAAGCCATCACACCTGGTTTATTGGAATTACAGATGCATCTAGTTTATGTGGGGCCGGAGTTGGAACCCTGGACTTCTGGTTCTTACATTATTTCCAGTCCCTTTTCCATAACGTTCTCCAAGTCTTAGTGGGAATGACATAAATACCTGTTTATCAACATTATTCTTAATTACAGAGTTCCAATGTAAGTTATAAGGAGGAGGGAACTAATTAATGATGCTCAGAAGCCTGTGCCAAGGAGGGGCAGCTCACCCTTTAAATGCAAATGGATTGTGGAAAGGAGGAAGGAGTCAGAGTAGGATATGGGAGTCAGACATTAGGGTTCTTAGGGACCTCCTTCAAGATAAACTTTTAGGGCTGCAGAAATATCCAGATAGCTTAGCCTTGGACTGATGGGCTCTTTTACTTGGGTGTAGCTGAGAGTAACCAGCAAACCTCACAGATGAGTCTCAAAATTGGTTGCATAGACATGATTTCCAATGTGTTATATCAACTCACAGGGAGGCAGATCAAGAGAGCAGTTCAAGGTACCATTCCTAACATCCCGTGATCTAACTGTTCTCCAAACCTAGGAATTCCCATATAACCCAAGGAGGGTACATAGATGCATACAGCTCTTGGAGTCAAAAGTGAGTTTTGGAGAACATCACCCTGAGCCCTGTGATTTCACAAAATGAGGTTGTTTTACAAGTCTGCTCCCTCCTCCTATGTGTTGTGAAGAAGTTCTTGGGTAAGGAACATCCTGCCCTGTATGGCTTAGGTTAAGAGTCATGAATGTTATCTGTTCACTTGGGACAAAGCCCAAAACATGCTCTCCAATTTCCTCTTCTTTGGCTACAATTAGACAAACCAATATGTATAGTGTCAGAACAAGATACTTGCTAACCATACTTTCCTTATGATTTTTTTTATAGCTCTAGGCTTCTGAACTTTGACCTCCATGAGTCAGAAGCTGCATTAAAAGCTCACCCCCATACCCAAATCATCTGGCTGCAGGATAAGCATGCTCTGATCATCTGGTCTACCTCCAACTCTTCCACTTTGCTTCTACATTCTCAGGTTTCTTCAGCCTTGCTCGTTTCTCTCTACAGAAGAAAACCCTTGGAGGAAGTGTTGAACTTTGTAGGAGGTCTGATGCTAACATTCTGATCATTGACATATTTCTTTCCTTTGTTTGCAAAGATATTTAGAATATTTACTAAGTTTGGATTGGTTTTTGTTTCATGACAACATATAGTGAGTTTGTGACTGAGGCAAATGGCTGGGCTCCTGACTCCAGCTGTGGATGACATTGTGAAGCCTGCATGTTCAGAAGAGGTGTCTAAGTCCAAGAGTGACACCAGAGATGCAGCCCCAATGGAATGGGCCAGTATTAACCAGACAATGTCACTTGGAGTTGGAGCCCTCCTGTCTTCTTCCTGAGGTCTCAATCAGCCCCACTTTTATACAGTTAATATTCTGGAGAATTGATCCCAGAGTCCTCCAAAGGACTGACAATTTATTCAAAAGAATGTGAGTCAGTTTCTTACAATTAAAAATCTATTTTTTTTTCTGAATGAGATCTTGTCACTGCAATTCTTTTTCTTGTTTGCAGGAAACTAGCTGTTTCTAAAAATTGACAATAGCCATGTTTTCCCATCACAATTGATAACAGTGCATGCAAATTTGTGACCAAACACACCAGAATGAGGAGTCAGGTTAAACAAGACCTACTCCACAGAAGTCAATGTAAGACCCTGCCATTGAGTTAAAAAACATGTAAGCACAGGAAATGAGCATTTGGTTTAGGTCAACAACACAGCAACACCCATCAAGAAACAACTGAGGGTTGAGGGTTGTTTTAGTCAGGAATTTTTTTTTTTTGTTGTTGTTGTTGCAAGTTATAGAACCCCAGCTGGGATTAGGCAAAAGGGCAAAAAGGTAATTTATTGGCTCTCAGAATGCAAGAACAACCAGACTGAGGGAAGGGAAGGGAAGCCACTTAGATTTCAGGATAAATGGGACAATGGACAAAACAGCCCTGGGGTTTCTCTGCTTCATTCCCAGTCTCACTGGCCTCTCTTTGGGTGGACTTACTCTCTTAGTAATTTTAATCTCTGTTACTATAGAATGTCTGCAGAGGACAAGATTATGGTCTTCAACTGTTTGAGTCTCACTTCTTCTGATGTTTCCTTCTGACTGGAGAGAGGCTGGCTATTTCAGATATAGCCAGAAAATTCTATGGGAGAGTTCTGATAGGAATCTTGGTGAGCGTTGTCCTGAAATCAAGGGAAGAAAGAGAGAGAGAGAGACAGAGACCTTGTTAAAACAAACAAACAAACAAACAAACAAACAAACAAACAAACCACAACTGGACTTCTTCTTTTTACGTTTATTTATTACTTCAAGTTACATCTCTATCATGGTGCCCTCTTTCCACCACTCCTGGTCCCACCCTCCCACCTTCTCTCCCCTCTCCCACCTATCCTACCCCTCCTGCAGAGTGGGGTATCCGTACATATCAGGCCTCCTAGTTAAGCAGTCATATGACGGCTAAGAGCTTCCTATTGCACTGGGGGCCTACATGGCAGGACCACTAGGGCAAAGTGTCTCATTAACAGGTAACAAAGTCTATGTTCCTGTTCCTTTCAGTCTGTTGGTTGTTGGATAGTTATCCTGTACTATATGGCTAAAATCCAATTATAAGTGACTAGATGCCATGTGTATCTTTCTGAGTTTGGGCTAACTCACTCAGGATGAGCTTTTCTAATTCCATCCATTTGGTTGCAAATTGCATGATTTCCTTGTTTCTGATAGCTGAGTAGTATTCCATTGTGTAAATGTACCACAGTTTTTTATCCATTCCTCAGTTGAGGGACATCTGGGTTGTTTCCAGTTTCTAGATATTACAAATAAGGCTGCTATGAACATAGATGAGGAAACGTCCTTGTGGTTTGGTGAGGAATCATTTGGATGTATACCCAGGAGTGGTATGGCTGGGTCTTGAGGTAGAGCTATTCCAAGTTTTCTAAGATATCCCCAGACTGATTTCCATAGTGGTTGTACAGTTTTGCACTTCCACCAACAATGGAGGAGTGTTCCTCTTTCTCTACAACCTCCCCAGCATGTGCTGTCATTTGAGTTTTTGATCTTAGTGATTCCACAACAGGATTTCTTAAAGTAGCATTTCAAATGTAAATGGCCAAGTAGAAGAGATGCAGAGAAGATATTTCAAATTTTAAGCATGTGAATGGGGTGTCTGAACAAATAATCCAACAAACCTATCCCTAAGTATTTGATCACTGTTATGAGTAAGTGAATGCAATGATTGACTGTTTTTAGAGACATGGCATGGTAGGTGGCTGCAGGGGAGGATGTGACAAATGTACAGGATAATGGATGATCAGATGCTTCAGACCTGCCTTCAGCTGTCTGGTGGACATCTATGCACATGCTCTAAAAGGGCCCAGAGAGGGGCTGTCTGACCATGCTGCTGGAGCAATGGGACAGGCTGGCAGCAACGAGGTTTTCTTATTGGAAAAGATGGCTAATGTAAGAAAAAAGTGAATATTCTAGCTGTGGAACAGGTCACAGAGGCAGGGGAGAGGGCTGCATCCATATAGGCCTCCAGAGGTTATGGCTCAGTCCTTTCCACTTGTCCAGAGAAGCTTCCATTCCTGCCTTGGACATGAGGAATGGGAAGTGACAGCTAGGAATCTGTGGGTAGGCTGAGGAAGCCTTCAGCCTGGGTGAGCTGCACTTACATATGGGAAGAGTGCCAAAGCCTAAGATGCTAAACAGCCGAAGTCCTTGTAGACCCCTTCCTTAGACCATTCCTGAGTCATCATCCCTTCCCTCAACCACCCTCATATGCTTCCATCTCCTTTCTCCACTGGGATGGAATCCAAGATATGTCAGATGCAACAGAACACACCACACAGGGTACTCTTATTCCATAAATATAGTTTAGTTGCATTTTAGTGAGAGGATATTTTGGACCAAATGGGATACTCAGTGGTAAGCTTTTGGTTTGCCAGAAGTGGGAGGTTTGTAGGATTAGTGATGTGTCTACCCTTTTCCCCTTCCAAGGTGTTCTTATGTTGGGTCATGGACTAGAAAGCCATTCTTGTGGGTCACCATTAGTGGTTTTTGTTGTTGTGGTACTGGGGATTGAATCCCAGGGCCTTGCACATGTCAGACAAGCTCTCTCCCACTGAACCACACACCTAATTTAATAGAATAGAATAAAACAAGTAAATAACAAAATTAATGACATGTAGTAAGGGTGAATTATGTTTCATAGAATATATTTCAGGCAAATACTTTCAAGTGTTTAGGTCACGAATGTAATTTATATTACATTGTTTATGTCATATATGCATATCTTATTTTATATATGAGCATTTTTTCATGTGGATTAGTCAAATACCTGAAAAAGTGTTATCTTAAATTCAAATTCTAGGAAAGAATGATAGAATGATTTGCTTTTTTTAATAGAATAGTTCATCTTTTTTTTTTTTTTTTGAATCATGATAATCTTCACTGGTCCAGCTTGCTTCTTCTTGGTTCTGAGAAGAACACTTTGTTTTCCCATATTTGTATGAGAGGAGTGAAAGCTGCTTGTATTTTCCAAGTCATCTTAGGAAATGAAACATACTTGTCACTGACATAAGCAAAAGAATTTTGCTAGAGATGTTCCCCTCCTCGCTGTGATTTTACCAGGAGACGACAACTTGGCTTAGGATTTGTAAGCAGCTTTGAGAACTAGAGGATCTGTAGGTAGTGTCTCTCTGCCATCCCCAACAGCAAATGCGGATTTCCTACTGGACTTTTCCCTTTGCTGAGGGCAGAAGGCTTGTTTACATTAAATAAGGTTACTGTTTGAAGATCTTATCTTCTGGAAGAGAAGTGGGAGGCCCGAGTCCAGGGCAGGAGGTGACACTCAGAGGAAGGCACAGGAATATCCTCATGGTTGATTACAGTTTGGGCATGAGGTGCACATGGAAAGCTGCTTGCAACAGCCACCTCATGAGTGCTGAAGAGAGACAGAGAGAAATCTGTTTCAGCCAATAAAGAGGCTGACTAAAAGGGACAAACTGATTAAGTTTGAGGTGAAATAGACTCTAATGGAAATTTGTAAGGACAGGTTGGAGAGTCTCTGCCCCAGAGAAACCACCCAGGATTTTAAACTGGATGCTGGTGTCATGAAAATTTTCTAGAGCTTTGTGTTCACCCCATACAAACCAAACAAAACAGAAAACACCCTCCAGCCCACAACCATTCTTTGGACAAACTGACAATGAGTCATCATTAACAGAATGTTCTTTGTCCTGACTCAGTGCCTAAAAGAAAGACTGTTTCTCAGAGGTGGTTTCCTTCTCAGAGGTGGCTTCCAGAACCTTTGTATATCTCCTCACTCCACAAGAGATGAGAGCAAGCCATTTCCTTTCCTACTGGCGAAGGCCCCTGTTTTAGGTACTCTTACAGGTCCAGCTGTGTCCTACTCACACCCTGATGATCTCAAAAGTGAAACTCTAGGAAGCAAGTGGGCCAGTGAGCAATTCCTGAGGATTCTGTGGCCAGGCTCACATTCATTTGTGGATGCCTTAATCCTATGATGCAAGAGTCTTGAAAAATAACCTTGAGGCTCCCTTCATGAAATTCCACATTCAGTTAGCACCAACTAAGAGTCAAGGCTGGGGAGATGGGATGGTTCATAAAGCAGTTGCCTTGAAAGCATAGGACATAAATTTGGGTCCTTACATCCCTGCAAAAGGCTGGATATAGTGGCCTGCACATATAATCCTAGCAATGGCAAGATAGAAGTAGAAACCAGCAGAATCAAGGACCAACATCTGAGGTTGTACTTTGATCTTCACATGCACTGATTGTGAGCACAGGCACACACGTGCATGCGTGTACACACACACACACACACACACACACACACACACACACACAGAGGAAATTATTGCTAAGTTTAGTAAGAACCAGAGAAGCATGGGATTTTCTGTGAGACTGTATCTCTTAGAAATGTCAGAAGTGACACTCATGAAGTCTCCCTAACATGGCTGCCTAAGCATGAGCTGAACAAAGTTGACTCCAATATCCAGGCTTTCGTGAACTCGGAAAGCTCAAGAGGACTCAGCCCACATGAAGAGCCACAGGCAACTGAGGAATGTTGAGAGCAGGAGGAGTCGTCTTCTTCAGGGGGGACACATCATTTGGTTATCCAATACTAAATGATGAGTCCTGAAACCATGTACATAAAAGTAACATATGTGTGTGTGTGTATGTATGTATGTATGTATGTATGTATATATATATATGCGTGTGCATCAAATATAACCAAAAAGGCCACAAATTTGAAAGATCAAGGTGGGGAGGTACATGGGAGAGTTTGGAAGAAGAAAAGAAAGGTAGAAATTGTGTAATTACATTATAATTCCCCCCAAATAAAAATATTAACAGATGAATAAAAATTATTAAAAAGGAAAAAGAATAGTTGGGGAAGACTGAGAATCTCAAATGTTACTAGCATTCAACTCAGATTTGACTGTAGGAAATTTATGTTGGCTTGTCTATAGTTCAATAAACAAACAAGGGTTTATGAAGAAGCCACAAGTAGGGTCTCAGTAGCTGCTAATTTTGGAAGATGCAGGCCACCATGATTATCAGAAGGCACGGGGTGGGGGGGTGACTGAGGATCCTGACAGGGACTTGGCATAGGAAAATTTTAAAATAGAGAGGTTTGCTTCAAAATGAATGGTTGTCTCAGATTCTTGCAGTTACAGGAGTCAAATCAGATGCAATCCAAGTTTCTCTGAAACACTTTATCGACGGAGAAGTATATTTGGAGACACAGTTGAAGAAAATTCAGTCAAAGCCTTGAAATGTAAATGAAGCTTAAGAGGCCAGAGTCTTCCACTAATGTCTGCAAGGATTTATTCCCAAACAGTATGCTGGGAATGCCACTCCGAGTGTAGTTTTCAGTATATTCAGCCCAAAGCATGCATCTCTCCTCTGTGTTTTTTTATGTATAATATGCCTCTCTGATCTGCTTGAGAGAATGCACATGTTTTTGAGATACACCTTTGAAGGAAGGAAAACCAGGAGAAAGGCAAACAAAGGATATAAAGGCAAGAATGAAAAGGAAGGAAGAATGGGAAAGAAAGAAAAGAAAGAAAGGGAAGATGAGAGGGAGGGATGGAAGGAGGAAGGAAGGAAAGGAGGGAAACTATTCATATTTGAGTCAAGAAAACAGAAATCAGACAGGGATAGGCGCCGATTGTCCCATTCTCAGTGTGAGACTGGGACTGGCATTGGCTTCCTTTTTCAGGCGCAGGAGAGAGATCTCTGCCTGGCCTATGGGGTGAGTGTGAAGAATGGAGCGCTAAGTGATCACTGCTCAGGAGCTCCTTTGAAGGACTGGACAGCAGAAGCACATCTTAGCTAGGCACATGGAGTGAGAGGAAAACAGGTTCCCAGAGGCACCACCTGGGGGAATGACGAAAGTGTGTTTATCTATACCACATGTGATCTGTAGGTTGTACTAAGATTACATACCCAAGTTTGCTCATGGCATAAAGTAGCACCTCAACAAATGGTTGTTGGTTGTGCTTCAGTTAAAGAGTCTAGGATTGCCAGAGTATTAGATACTAGACTCAGATGAATTTCATGTATGTTGGTCTTTTAGGTCTCAGACTGATGTACAAATTTTAACTTAGTTTGGTGAAGCTGATCCCATATAGATTTGTTGGCAACAAATTGTTGACAACAAACAAAATATATTCTTTAGTCTTTTTCTTCCACTGTGGTCGTCATAATGGTAACTTCTCTCCCCTCCTCTCCCCTCCCCTCCTCTCCACTCCCCTTTCCTCCCCTCCTCTCTCCCCTTTTCTTTCCCTGCCCTCTTCTCCCCTCTCCTTCTCTCCCCTCTTTTCTCTCTCTTCTCTTCCATCCCCCCATCCCTCTGCCCCTCCATTCCTCTGTCCCTTCCTCCCTCCTTCTCTCCCTCCCTCTCTTCCTCTCATCCCTCTCCCCATCTCTTCGCCCTTTCTCCTTCCTTCTTAACTCCATAGTAGAAGCACAGAGAATTTATTAACAAAAAATTCACTTCCAAGGGAGTGGATTACATGGCCCTGAGCTCAGAGGAAGGATGGAATCCCAACTGCTTTGTGCTGATATGCTCTTTCAAGACTCTCAAGTATTTTATTTATATTTATTTATTTATTTATTTATTTGTTTGTTTATTTATTTATTTATTTATTTATTTATTTGGTGGTATAGTAGCCAGGTCAGAGGCTTTGCTCATTGCCACCAGCATCACTACTTCTAAGAGACACACTTTCCTTATTTCCTCCTGTCTCCTCATTCAGTCCTTATCCACCATTGTCATACTATGGTGTACTGTGTAGGCACCTGACACTGTTTCTCATGTTTACTAAAGGCCTGGTTTTCTCTCATTCCATCACTCGCCATTTCCCCTGGAGTCTCCATGCTACCATCTGGCATCCCCTTCTTTATGTTGGGTCCTGCTGACCATGATGGCTGGGTTAGGAGGAACGAAGAAGGCCCAGGCACCACACTCTGAAGTTCTGATCTGTAACTTGGGTAGTTTTATTTCCAAAAGCAAAGTTGGAGACTGAGCAATTTCATGGTATTCTTATCGCATTACTATCCTTCATGAACAACAGGAATTGAGAAGCTTCTGGGGACTGGCTCACAATATGACCACAATGTTTCCATGGAAAGTTGGTTTTTAATTTGGTAGCAACTAACTTATAAAAGACCAGTTAGAAAGAGATACATTATGAATGAAATTGAGTGTATTCTAACAATTTTGTATTTTGTACAAAACATAGAAGGCTCTAATTTTTCCAAATTAGTGCTTTCAAATAAAATCTATTGAATACATCCCACTCTGGATACTCTTTCCTCCTCCCAGGTGGCTCTGCCCATAGTGGGAGAAGAAATAAAGTCTAGTACTCTGGTGGTACTAACACCTTCATGGTGTTTGTAGAAGAAACGACTGTGGGCCAAGTGAACAAGAAAAGAGGAAGTTCCCCAACCACTTCCAAGGGGTTGAGGCTGAAGAGCAGATGTCTTCAGACTGCCCAAATGTCTGCCACATGGCCCAGCAATGTTACCACTGCCGAAACCCCAAGTCTACAGCTCAGGGTGGTCTGGAAGGGAAGGATTGTTTTCCTGAGAGTGGTTGCAAGAATGTAACTCCTCACCTAATAAAAGGAATGTGCGATGATTAACTGGGTCTAATATTAGTATCTGCAAAATAAAGAGCAATTGGGCTTGGTCTGAGAGAACAAGCACCGCTTGCACCCACTGCCAGGCAAAATCTGTTCTGTTTCAGTCATAAATCTTTCTTGGACGCCAGAGAAGAATTTTACTTCCGTTAGAAACACTGAATGAACCAAGAAAAAAGAACATGCTGTTTTGGAGATGAAAGCATAGTGAGTTTAAAGTTCTTGATGTCTTTTCTTCCTGCTTTGCTGGCTTTTCTCTAGTGGTGCACTTGACTTGGCTGTGACCTGCATTGCTTTGCATAAGATGGGAGAGCAGTGAGGCCAGGTCTGGATGCGCCTTTTGCTTCCACCTTTTGCTTTAGAGAACATGCATTTGATACTGAATCTTACTGGTCTCCTGGAAGACCACTGGTGAAGCCTCTTTGAACAAAAAAACCCTTCCTAATTAGTAAGGATACATCGATAGACTTAGCATATCTTATACTTAGAAATATCACTGATACAATGTAGGAATTGAATATACTCCTTCATGAAATAAAGTCACTACACTTGCTGAACTGAGGCTCACGTTACTAGTATCCACTTTACTTATTTAACTAGCCTTCATGGATCCCTTTGATGTCGGTTCTCAAAGTATGGTCCGCACAACATCAGCAACATCTGACAAACTTGTGAGAAACATGCATCTCCAGCCCTCAGTGCAAGTTTACTAGGCTGACAATGTGTGATTTACAAGCTCTTCAAACATTTCCAATGTGCACTGAAGTTTAAGAATGGCCTTGTAAGAAACACCACCCTAGGCTTTATTGTGTAGCATCATGTCATAAATCTTTATAGTTTCCTTTAGCAAAAGTTTCAATGTTAAACTGTAGGTCTCCAGTGATCTTCAGTACCACCTGTGCAGGAGGCACCCGTTTACCCGGGGCTGGAGAGAGGTAGTTGATGGGAGTGGTGTTAATCATTGTAAAGGTTGATTGGTCCTGCTTGCTGTCTGTTACTTAGTTTGTCTCTGATTGGTTAAATAAATGCTGAGGTCTGGAGATGGGGCAAAGAGTATCAGGAGATTTTGCAGTGCTGTGAATCATTGGCTTCCACATGCTGAAAGTCTGTCTAGGAAGGAAGGCTCCTCAGAAGAAAGCAAAGATGTTTGTTGGTGGGAGAATAGGGCAGAGAGCTGAAGTTGTCTTCTGAATTTGTAGATTCATCATGCCTCTGATGACATTGTCAGTTCTGCCCATCAGCTTCATGTGATGAGTTCAATATTCCTTGTAAATATTTTAACCTAAGAGCCCATAGACATCAGCACTACTACCTTTTTTTTCTTGATTACAAAAATAAAATTTTGAGTTCAGCAGAGTGAGGTCTTGTAAAAGACCAAAACACAAAACAAAACAAAACACCAAAAAAATAAAAACAACCAAAAAGCCCCAAACCAAACAAAACCAAACTGCTGTCATCACCTGTCACCTGTACTTTTTTTGAGAATGATTACATGAAGTTTTACAGATTTCTTTCTGAGTTTTCTACAAACATGTCAATCAACATCTATGTACACTGTCATGCTGGTTTACAAAGATTTGCAAGTTGAAAGATCAAGGACTGGCTCTGCTATTATTAACCCAGAAAGGGGGCTATTAAATGCTGTGCACTCACGAGAACCTTGGGCTAATGTTAGCAAAGCTTGTGTCCATCAAATCCTTCCAGTAACGTGTGTCCTGAGGGTTGGATGAAGAGTCCTCTGCGTTTACCTTAAGATACACTTGACCTTCAAGAAAATCACTCAGAGAGTACCACAGGCAAGTGACTACTTGAATTTGAGAGTACAACACTTGTCACTTCATCCTTAACGTTGTCTAAAAAAGCACCTGCAGGGTGGAAGGGGAAAGAAAGAAATCTGAAGTCATTGATTTAACTTGGTGTCTCTTCTCTCTGATAACTGTTTGCATCTTGCAAGAATCACAAAACAGAATCATATTGTCTATTTGGTTTAGTTGACACTCAGGAAAGGTTTTCTTTAAAAAGAATTAAATATGTTATTTGACAGTTTCACACACACACACACACACACACACACACACACACTGATGGTCACTACCTTCACCCTCTCTTATTTCTTTCCTACCTCACTAATCCTTACCACAAGTACCTACTGATGGTCACTACCTTCACCCTCTCCTATTTCTTTCCTACCTCACTAATCCTTACCACAAGTACCTTTTCCACATTCAGCTCTCTTTGCTTTATTTTGTGATGTACTGTGCTTAACCAAGGCTATCTGTGACCATGGGTTTGATACTATTTGTTAGAGCATGGTGAGTTCATGAGTAACTTCTGGGAACATTTGCCCCTCCCACAGAATCCATCAGTGGGTCATATTTAAGTAGGGGGAGTGAGTACGGGCTATTGGCTGCTCCTTGATCTATGTTTGACTGGAGCCAGGACCAGTCTTGTGCAGGTCCTGCTGGCAGCCACTGTTGCTGGGAAACCATGCCGAAGGATAGCATCTTACAGCTCTTTTTTTCTGTCTGCCGGCTCCATTTTCTCCACCCACTGTTCCTCATTGTTCCTGGAGCCTTAGAGGGGTGGTATGAAGGTCCTACTGAGCTCCTGACTGTCACTTATTCTCAATGTCCTTAGCAGTCACGCCTGTCTGCATTTGCTGGCTTTAATTGCAAAGAGATGAAGTCTGCTTAGGGTACAGAGGGATGAAGGACACCAAGGAAACAAGCTCTTCTAAACACAACAGGACCAATGAACATGGACCGGGGAAGCATACAGAGGGCCTGGATCAGATGAAGTTCTAGAGCTGTAAGGAGAAGTGGACACATACCCCATCCCTAACTTACAAGCTATCTCCAATTGCTAACCACTTCCAAATGAAAATTTAGTCAGATTCCCTTAGAGGCTGTCCAAGTCTGCACTCCCACCAGCAAGGGATGAGCGTTTCCCTTACATCACATCCTCACCATCATGAGCGCTCACTTGTGTTATTGATCTTAGCCATTTTGACAAGTGTACAAGGTAGAATCTCAAAGTATTTTTGATTTTCAATTCCCTGATGCTAAGAATGTTGAGCATATCTTTAAGTGTTTCTAAGCTATTTGAGATTCCTAATTGAGAATTCTCTGTTTAAAATTAGATTATTTGGTTTCTTTTATGTCTAGATGCTTGGGTTCTTGACATGTTTTGGATATTAGCCCTCTTTCCCATCCTGTAGGCTGCTGCCTTGTGTCCTTCACTGTGCAGAAGCTTCTCAGTTCTCTGATGTCCCATATATTGCTTGTTGATCTTAGAGCCTATGCTAACGGTGTTTTGTTCAAGAAGCCTTTTCCTGTGCCAATGCATTCAAGGATATTCCACACTTTATCTCTGATCAGGTTCAGTGTTTACCTAGTTTTATGCTGAGGTCTTTGATCCATTTGGAGTTGAGTTTTGTTCAGGGTGATAAGTATATATCTATTTGGATTCTTCTACATGCCGACACCCAGTTTGGCCAGCACCATTTGTAGAAGATGCTATCTTTTTTTCCCCACACTGTGTTTTTCTGGCTTCTTTGTCAAAAACCAAGTGTCCAAAGGTGTGTGGATTTATGTCAGGGTCTTCAATTCAATTCCATTGATCAACATGTTCGGATAAGGGCTTGTCAATTTCACTGATTTTTGTTTTTTAAGGAACCAACTCTTTGTTTCATTGATTCTTTGTATTGTTCTCTTTGCTGAAGGTCAGAAGGTCTTATTTTACAAATACTGGTAAAGGTTTGTGGAGGCTGAGTGGTGAGGCCGGCAGTGGGCCTTTAATCCATCTGCAAGCTGCTGTTTAGTGGGGATTTTGTCTGTGGGACAGGCTCTGTCCTTATGTCTAATATCTGCTTTAACCCAGAACTACTTTTTTTTTTCTTAAAAAAAGCACATTGCTATCATTCCACACACTGTATTACAGAGAGATGGTAAACCTCAGATTGCTAGATAAAATATAGGAAAGTTAAATTTGAACTTAAGCAAATAATGGATGATTTTTAGTATAAGTATGTCTTGTGTACTGTTGGGACAAACATATACTAGAAAATTAGTCACTGTTAAATTTTAACAGTGTGTGTTATATTTTTGTTTGCTAAATACAGCAACCCATAAGCTGGGTTCCTGGGCAAGAGGCAGTTGGTAGCCTGGCCCAGGCTCTAGAGTCCACTAATAACACTGTGAGTTGCAGAAAACAAGAGAGGCTGAAGCTGGACTCCATTGCTTCGGCATATCCTGGCTTCACTGCTTACGGGGTTCCCTCACATTCTTGAGCTTTTGTGCCCTCCTCTGATAACCTGTGGATAACAGCAGTCTCTACTTCCTCTGATTATTGTAAGAGCTAAGTAAAGTAATATAGAATATATGTGGCACGAATTGTATGAGTTTTTTTTTTTTGTTTTTTTTCGAGACAGGGTTTCTCTGTGTAGCTCTGGCTGTCCTGGACTCACTTTGTAGACCAGGCTGGCCTCGAACTCACAGAGATCCGCCTGCCTCTGACTCCCGAGTGCTGGGATTAAAGGCGTGCACAACCACTGCCTGGCTTGAGTTTTTTTATATGCTTCCTCAGTCTAAAGAACACAGTGATAATTAGCCTATCTCTGTAGTTTTTTAAATCTATCCCTTTCTCTCTATATAATCCATTATATAATCCATATAAATATATGTTTATATATGTAAATATTAAAAGGACTCAGCAGGAATTCATAACTTACAGTTAGTCTTATGCTTGAGCCCAGGAGTCTCATTGTTGGCAGTAGATAGAAGAACAGCACAGACCAAGTGTGCATGGATGAAATCACTCGATGTATCACAGGGTAAAGAAAAAAAAAAGAGTAGAGTCAGTTGACACAAGGGTTTGATGGATCACATTTAAAGTCAGCCTTGGAACTAGGGCTGTAGATCAGCCGACAGAGTGCTTGTCTAGCATGTGCAAAGCCTTGAGTTAGATTCCCACACTACATAGGCTGGGAACGGTGGCATGTGTCTATAATCTCAGAACTCTGGTGGTGGAACCTTGAGGGTCAGTTGAAGATCATCCTTAAGAAGGAGTTAAAAGTTAGGAACCCTGTCAAAAAATAAACAAAAGATAAAGTACCCCCCAAAAGGAAAAGGAAGTATATTGCATTCAAACAAAAATTTCAATGTAGGTGTTATCAATGTTAATTTTTGTGCTATTTCATAGTATTTGTGAACATATAATACATTGCCTACTTTAAACATATATTTGCCAAGTTGAAAACTATTGTTTTCTCTTCTTTCTTTGTGAATATTGACCTCTCTATTACAAACAACCCCAAAAGTCATATTTTAAAGTATTGTTCCATTTGTGACACTATTAAACAGCACATTTAACATTTTAAAAATTAATTGTAAGTTGTAAAATATTGCAGACATGCTTAAAGTTTGTAAAGTAATAGCTTAAAGTAAAATAATTTTTCATCTTAGATGTTTATTTTCAGATTAAATACAGAATACTTTCTCACTTTTATTATCTTTTTAATTAGTTTTTAAGCATTTCATACAATATATTTTCATCATATTCTTTTTTCAATTTATCCACAACCTTAATTTTATTTTATTTTTAAATTTATTTATTTATTCGAATTACATCCCAGTCACAGCTCCCTCACTCCTCCCCACCCAGTCCCATCCTCCCACACTTCTCCCCTTCTCCAACTTCTTCTTCTCCTTGGATGAGGGGTGCCCCCCTCCCACGAATCAACCCACCTAGATTCATCAAGTTGACTGAAGGCTAAGAGCTTCCTCTAGCACTGGGGCCCAGCATGGGCTAATCATCTATATGTTTAGGGGGCCTAGGTCCGGTCTGTATATGCGTTTTTGTTTGTTTGTTTGGTATTTCAGTCTCTGTAAGCCTCTAGGGGCCTAGGTTGGTTGGTTCTGTTGGTCTTCATGTGGGTTTCTTGTCACCTCTGGATCCCTCTATTCCTCCTCCTTCTCTCTCTCTCTCTCTCTCTCTATATATATATATATATATATATATAAATTTTTTTTTGAGACAGGGGTTCTCTGTGTATCTCTGGTCATCCTGGAACTCACTCTGTAGACCAGGCTTGGCCTTGAACTCACAGAGATCAATCTGCCTCTGCCTCCTGAGTGCTGGGATTAAAGGCGTGTGCCACCATGCCTGGCCCCTCAACTCCCAGAGCTCCACCTAATGCTTGGCAGTATTTCTCACCATCTGTATCCATTTGATCATTTCTTTCTCCTCCCCTCCAACTCCTCTCAGACTTTCATCCCACTTCATGTTGCTTCTCTCTCTCAAATCAGATTTCAGCCATATAGTATAGGATAATTATACTACAGCCGGTGCACCAAAGGGAACAGGAACATAGACTTTGTTTCCTGTCAATGAGACACTTTGCCATAGAGGGGCTGCCTTGTAGGCCCCCAGTGTATGAGTAGGTCCATGGCCCTCGTATGACTGCTGAACTGGGGTGGGGGACTGATATTTAGGGATACTCCACTCCAGAGGAGTGGGATGGAAAGGATGGGGGTAGAAGGTGGGAGGGCGGGACTGGGAGGGGTTGAAAGAGGACAATATGATTGAGATGTAACCTGAAGTAATATATAAACATAAAAAAAACCAAACAGACAAAAAGCACACAACCTTATGAAAGTGCCATGGAGTCTGTTTTGTTGGAGGTTTTGTCCTGATTTGATAGACCCAATTGAAGAAATTTTCTCTCTCCCAGCAGCTACTAATTACAAATAGCTTCTTGTTTAAGGGTGGAGCTTGTGCCCACTTTACCGTCTCCATGTTGAGACTCTGCCTGGCTTTAACTTGTCTAGGTCTTGTGGATGCTGTCACAGTTTCTGTAAGTTCACATGTCCACCAACCTTGTCATGTTTGGAAGTTGCAGTTTTCTTGGAGTTGTCCAATGCCTCTGGCTCGTATACTCTTTCTTCATCTTCTTCTGCATAGATCCCTAAGGGAGAAGGGTGTGATACAGACTCACTCTCTGCACATTGTCTTGTTGTGGGTCTCTGCTATGTATTGCAAGAAGAAGTTTCTCTGAAGAAGGTTGAGCGTTGCTCTAATCTATGGGTATACCAATAGGTCATCGAGACGCAGCATCTCCCTGTCCTGCTGGGATTTGTTGGTGGCTCTGAAAGTCATGTCTTTGAGAGAGCAATCTGTCAGAGTCCTGAGGATGCTTCTACCTTTGCTCCACTAATCTTGCATCTGAACAACTAACTTCACAACACAAGAGCCAGTTATACACATCTAAATGCTCTTATGTATGTCCATCTGTTTTCCTAAACACACACACACACACACACACGTTTATATATGTATATATGTTATACATATATATGGGAAAATGATGTATTTTTAAACATTTACTCACTGTGTTTGTATTAGGTATGTATGCACATGTGTATGCATGTGTGTGGGTCAGTGCATGCAGTGGCACATGTGTGTAGGTCAGAGGACAACTTGCCGGAGTTGGTTCTCTCCACCATGTGGGTTCACGGGATCAAGTTCAAATCCTCATGGTTAGCAGCAAGTGCCTTCGTCAGCTGAGTCATCTGAAATGTCCCAATCTTTATGCTCAAGTAGTATTTTCTGAAGTAGAGGGAAACAAAGCTAGTGTTACAAATGGCCACCAGTCTAGTTGTGCAAGGGCCTGTGATCTGAAATGGGTTCTATATTGGGGACTATTGTGTTGTGGTTGCCATCCTGGAGTTTGTGCTATGTAATGGGTCAGGTGGGAGCAGAGGCTGCACACAAGGGTTTGGAGCTGTGATTCACTGTGTTCTCAGTCCTGCTACCTCTGTTCTGTGGGCACTCTGCCTTCCTCTCCTTGGATTCCATTAGGTTACTGCTGTTGCCATCTGCCTGTGCTGGGGGCATGGGGGTAGGAGTAGTAAGTGTGAGGTCTAGTACTGTCTCCACATTGCTGGATGAGGCCCCAGGAACCTATGGAGGTTTCCCCTTGGACTTCCCTCATGCTCCCAAGATAGTGGAATAGTAAAAAAAAATAAAGACAAACAAGAATCAACACCTCCTGACCCCAGAGAGGTAACCTCAGAAGGAGAAAAACTTCCCTATTGCTTTAGACAGGAGTTCACATTTTCATTCTGTGCTGGTCTCATAAATTATGCAGTTACTGGAAGAAAGATGCTAGTAGACAAAACTTAGAGGTCTCGGGGGAGGACCCAATACAGCTTCATCAAGAAATTACCCTAGATAAAGTAGGAGAAAGCAAAATTCCTCCCTTTAGCTTTTAGCTCAGGCTGCAGGAACCCAGCCAGGAAGGGAGAGAATGCACACAGAGATCCTGAAGACAGTTTATGGCTTTTCCCACACTCGAAGAAAGAGACAGCAATTCTTGGCCTTGAGAAATATTGCCTTTCTGTAGTACATATTTGTGTGTGTGTGTGTGTGTGTGTGTGTGTGTGTGTGTGTGTGTGTGT
>CAJQZJ010032893.1:1121797-1211949 GCA_907164525.1 Lophiomys imhausi
TGTGTGTGTGTGTGTGTGTGTGTGTGTGTGTGTGTGTGTGTGTGTGTATAGAGGAGGAAGGTACAAAAGCCAGTGTATGTGAGTGTATGTGTGTGGGGGGTGTGTGGGAGGGAAGTATGGAAGTAAATCTATGTGAGCATACATACATGTATGTGTGCCTATGTGGAAGTATGGGTATAGAAGGAAGTGTGGAAGCCAATGTGTGTGATTGTATGTGTGTTGGCACAGGTATCAGAAGGAGTTATGGAAGTCAGTATATGTGAATGTCCATGAATGAGTGTGTGTGTGTTTGTAAGTGTGTATGTGTGCACATGCAGGTGTAGGAGAAGGTATGGAAGCAAGTGTGTGTGGTTGTGTGTACATTATACATGCATGTGTATGTGTGTGTTTACATTACGTATGTATGTGTGACTAGAGGCGTAGAGGTAGGAGGGAGGTATTGATGTCAGTATTTGTCTATATGTATGAGTGTGTGTGTGTGTGTGTGTGCATATATGGAGGCATGGGTGTAGGAGCAGGTATGGAAGCCAGTGTTGTGACTGTATGTGTGTGTGAGGATGTAGGAGGAAGGTATGGAAGTCAGTGAGTGTGTGTATTTAAAAGAGTGTGTAGGTGTGCATGTGTGCAAGTGTATGAATGTATATGTGTGCATTTGTGTGTGTGTGTGTGTGTGTGTGTGTGTGTGTGTGTGTAGGAGAAGTATGGAAGCCAGTGTTTCTGAGTTACTTTCTGCAGTATATTTTACAGCTTTCTTGTTTTCCTTTTAAACTTCATTGAAAGGAACCATCCCATTATTTGTATCAGAGTTGTGTCTGATAAGTTTTTTTTTAATAAAAAGAAAAAAAATAAAAGAACCCCCAAGACTCCGTGAAGGAAGACCCAGCACCCAGGCAGACCCATCACTCTTGTGTGTAATTGGGTCTGCCATTGGTAAGTAGCACTTGAGAGGAACGTGCTCACCCCAGTGCAGTGAATGAGTTCTTTCAGGGCACTGAGCCTTGGGGAGGGTTGTGCAATGGCCTCCTGCCAGGAATGCCTCCTAGAAGCCTGGCATAGCAGCAGGATCAGCTTCAGACCTGGGAGCACTTTGTTCCTCTGGCCATGCAGATAAGCATCTGTTTGCTCTCTGTCTTCCTGGTCAGCAGGGCTGGGGACCCTTCAGAGGGGCATTGACAATGTAAACATCTGGGAGTTTTGGTGACAGGAATAGGGAAATGGACTCACCAAAGGCTTGGAGCACTTTTGTTTGACGCGGGAAGAGCTAGCAACAGTAGTTTCTGACGTCAAGTTGAAGGCTGATGAGGCTGTTCTTCTTCCAGCTCATCAGTCTCTGGGGCATTTGAAACCAACTGTTTATAAGAAAATGCCAACCTCACTGGCAGTTTCTCCAGAATTTGTCCTTCTTGACCTAATCCAGATAATGCTTTGTTGCCCATCCACGTTAACAATGTCAGGGGCCCTGCTTTCATCCAGCAGAGGCGTTGGAGATTGCTGAATTGATAAGGAAGTGGGGTTCCTGTGTTTATGCCTTCAGACAGTTAGCTGAAAGAACACTCAGCTGCCTCTCCTTCCTGTTTTCCAAGAACCTCCTGTTTAGGAGGCCGCTGGCTGAGTTTACATCTTCAACAGTGTGTGAGAGATTCTCTGTGAAGATCTCTTCTTCTGACTGGAATCCCATGGCTCTGACGTGAGATGTCTTGGTGCTTTGGAGAAATCGTCCAGTGAGTTTTCTGTGGTGCAGACTATGATGCAATTAAAAGAGAATTAAAATAAATAATATGATTAAGCAAAACACAGGCTTTCTGGGCTAATCTGATTGAAAGGATAGAGAGAAATAGTCTCTCTGGGAAGGGCTGAGCTAAGTGTAAAAATGCAAACCACTGAGATGAGCCCTTACTTTAGCCGAGGACAAGACTGTTGAAAAATATTCTAAAAACACCATTTTCCAAATCTCTTAACAATAATCACCTTGCATTGTGGTTTTGTATTGACTTGCTGATTCCATTTGTCTAAGTCCTTTAAGCATAGGATCTGGAACAAATATAACCCTGTAAGGCTCTGTGAGTGAAGGACTGGACAAGAAGACTCATTTCCATATATTGGGAGCTAGAAAGATGAGGGCTCTCAGGGTGTGTTAATGTCCTGAGCCAAGTGCTGGATGTATTTTTAAAGCCCCTGTATCAAAGAAGCCAAGAAAGCATCCTAGGGAGAAGAATGCTCCTTGAGGGGAAGGGCCCTTGGGCAACACCCAGACTTGCCGTTCTTGATAGATAGCCAGGAATCTGAGCATATATGCCCGTGGGAAATCAGCCAAACGCACTCAGGGTTCGGTATTTTAAATCCACAGCAACAGCTTGGACAAATGGAGTTTTTTCTCAACTCTGACCCTCACAGGGCCTCTCTCTGGCCAAGCTCCTTTCCTTTCCCTTTGGTGTTCTCGTTTTACTCCCAGGAAGAGAGCGAACTGTTCCCATGAAGTTTTATCTTTAACTTTCTGTGGCCAGTGGGGAAAGTACAAGGCCATGTATCAGGGAAATGGAAGGAAGCAGGTGGGAGCCCCCGTCTGTTTCACAGCACCAAGTGCTTGACATTTTCATAGTCTAAAGCAAGCAAAACAGACCTGAGGTCTTTGTCTAACTTCGGAAAATCAGCATTGACTTCGAAGAACAATGTTTCAGCTCTACTCCAGTCTGTTCACCAGAACCAAAGCTCTCAGCCAAATGCCTGAACATTTTTTCAACTGTCATCTAAGCAGATTCATGAGAGGACACAGCATCCTAGAATAATGATCTTCTGCAGCTAACCTGATGAGACAGGAATGCTCATCAAAGAATGAAATTCATGTCAGGCATGGGCATGTTCTGCTGCCTCCTTGGCCGGCATGATTAATTTTGTCAACGCTCAGGGCCGGGTCTCTTTTCACCCATTTTAACAGCTGGTACTGTAGGACCCTGAGAGCCCTTGCATTTTTCTCAGAGGCAGGTTAACCTGGCTCACTCCAGTTCCTTCATCATCCAGACAAGAGTGGAATTCATTGGGCTTGGCTACTACAACCAAGGAAGAGAATAATGAGATCAGGACACCGTTTCTTCTGACTATCTTCAACGGGACTGCTCCCTACCTGAGAAGTTGAAGAACACAATAGTTCCTTCTGGATGGACAGTACCTCCTCCCAGCTCCCAGTTGTATGCACTAGGGTTTCTTTATACAGTCCCCACCATTGAAGGTAGCTCCGCCTCTGAACACAGGAAGTGGAGGAGCAGCCCCCACAATGTGGCAGATTCTTACTCAATAACGGCATCTTTCAAAGGAGAAAAGAGGGGGGCTAGTATAAACATGGCTAAGGAGACCTTGCAAGTCCCTAACAAGGACTTCACTGCCACTGCAAACTCTATGAGGAAAAATACCATATCCTCAAGAGGCATTGTGTTCCTTTCTGCAGTAGATTGCTTTTGCCTAAAGCCTGAAGCCTCAGTTCTTTAACACAGAGCTCAAAGTCTCCCTGCTATGGTCTTATTCATGTTTCTACCTTCATTTCTGGACATTTTAGCCTCAGACTCTATGCAGTGGTTACCCATTTCTTTTAGGTCTCTTCCTGGTCCACAATGTTAAAACTCTTCTTGTGCCTCATACTTCCTTTGTTTGACTAATGCCTTCTTTAAGCTTTAGGTTTCAAATAAAAAATATTATCTTGCAAATTCTGGATATTAGCCCTCTGTCAGATGTGGGGTTAGTGAAGATTTTTTTCCCAATCTGTAGGTTGCTGTTTTGTTTGAATGACAGTGTCTTTTGCCTTACAGAAGCTTTTCAGTTTCATGAGGTCCCATTTATTGATTGTTGGTCTTAGATCCTGAGCTGTTGGTGTTCTGTTCAGGAAGTTGTCACCTGTGAAGATGAGTTTGAGGGTTTTTCCCACTTTCTCTTCTGTTAGATTTAGTGTGACCGGCCTTATGTTAAGGTCTTTGATCCACTGGGACTTAAGTTTTGTGCAAGTGATAAGTATGGGTCTAATTTCATTCTTTTACATGTCGACATCCAGTTAGACCAGCACCATTTGTTGAAGATGTCCTTTGTCCATTGTACAGTTTTGGCTTCTTTGTCAAAAATTAAGTGACCATAGGTGTGTGGGTTCATTTCTGTGTCTTCAATTCTATTCCATTGATCCACTGGTCTGTTTCTATACCAGTACAATGCTGTTTTTATTACTATTGCTCTGTAGTAGAGCTTGAAATCTGGGATGGTGATGCCTCCAGATGTTTTTTTTTTAACTCAAGAAATTAAATGCCAAGAAACCAAATAATCCGATCAAAAAATGGGGAAAAGAGCTAAATAGAGAATTCACAAAGGAGGAATCCCTAATGGCTGAGAGACACTTGAAGAAATGCTCAACATCCTTAATCATCAGAGAAGTGCAACTCAAGACGACTCTGAGATTCCATCTCACACCTGTCAGAATGGCTAAGATCAAAAACTCAAATAACAGCACATGCTGGCGATGTTGTAGAGAAAGGGGAACACTCCTCCATTGCTGGTGGGAGTGCAAGCTTGTACAACCACTATGGAAATCAGTCTGGCTATATCTTAGAAAACTTGGAATAGCTTTACCTTAAGACCCAGCCATACCACTTCTGGGTATACATCCAAATGACTCCTCACCAAACCACAAGGATGTTTCCTCATCTATGTTCATAACAGCCTTATTTGTAATAGCTAGAAACTGGAAACAACCCAGATGTCTCTCAACCGAGGAATGGATAAAAAAACTGTGGTACATCTACACAATGGAATACTACTCAGCCATGAGAAACACGAATTCATGCAATTTGCAGCCAAATGGATGGAACTAGAGAAGCTCATCCTGAGTGAGATAACCCAGACTCAGAAGGATGCACATGGCATCTATTCACTTATAATTGGATTTTAGCCATATAGTACAGGATAACTATACTACAACCAGTGCACCAAAGGGAACAGGAACATACACTTTATCACCTGTCAATGAGACACCTTGCCCTAGTGGTGCTGCCTTGTAGGCCCCCAGTGTATGAGGAAGATCTTTGCCCTCATATGACTGCTGAACTGAGGTGGGGGACTGATATGTAGGGACACTCCACTTCAGAGGAGTGGGATGGAAGGGATGGGAGTAGATGGTGGGAGGGCGGAAGTAGGAGGGGTTGAAAGAGGGTACTGTGATAGAGATGTAATCTGAAGTAATAAACATAAAAAAAGAAAAAAATCATCTTGTCCATGAAGTTCCTTCAAGATTTACAACACTGAATTAGATTCCCTAATCAACACTGAATTAGATTCCCTAATCAACACTGAATTAGATTCCCTAATTCTTCTGCTTCTCTGCATTTCTAACCGAGATTTTTGGATGCTTACCTGTCTCTCATTCCTGTCCTGTGTGAGAGACTGATTTTGTCCCCTTTTGGAATGTGTGATGGACCTCAGCCCTTAAAGCCAGGTGTGTTCAAATCTGGAGGATCACCTGAGTTGCTGGTTTCCCTTCTTGGTCAGTGGAATGTCTACCTAAAGCCCAACCTCTCCTTGTGGCCATTTCTGCTTCTCTTATGTCTTTCCATGCTTGTTGACTTCTTAAATGCTGGCCAGGATTTCAGAATCAGCTTCCATAGTCCTGAGGAGGGATATGTGCCTTCATCTAATCTGAGTGACTTGGTGACAGGGACCGGTTCTACTTATCTTTATGTTTCTAGCACCCAGGGCAGTATCAAACAAAAATATGATGGTCTCTATGGATGTTTGTAAACAGATTGGTTAAGCAGGATTGAATACAAGGGAACTGTACCAGCTGGCAGCCTAAAATATTAACCAGGGAGAAGGCCTGCACTTGGTGTGAAGAGATGGAGTTTGAGTCCTGCTGTTCTACTTGTTATGTGGACTGATAGGTCCCAGCATGCAGCAGATGCCAAGGTGAAATCAGGTGATTGGAGGTCAGTTTAATAGAGGAGTAATCATGTCTTGAATGTGTGCCTAAGGTTCATCAGAAACTCAATTACTAATCTAAGTGCTGAGAATTAGCCCTTGAGACAGTGGTTCTGAACTTTCCTAATGCTGAGACCCTTTAATATAGTGTTGTGGTGAGCCCCAACCATAAAACTATTTCATTGCTACTTCATAACTGTAATTTTGCTACTCTTATGAGTCATAATGTAAATATCTGATATGTGATCCCTGTGAAAGGGTTGTTCAGCCCCTTAGGAACCACAGCCTTAGAGACCACTGCCTTAAAGGTTAATTAAGCCAGCCGGGCGGTGGTGGCGCACGCCTTTAATCCCAGCACTTGGGAGGCAGAGGCAGGCGGATCTTTGTGAGTTCAAGGCCAGCCTGGTCTACAAAGTGAGTCCAGGACAGCCAAGGATACACAGAGAAACCCTGTCTCGAAAAACCAAAAAAAAAAAAAAAATAAATAAATAAATAAAAAAATAAAAAAAAAAAAAAGGTTAATTAAGCCATCTGGGATCTGTCATCTGGGCTCTGTCTTCGAGGATTAGTGATCCTCTCATGGCAGTGGGTTAGTATTCTTATGAGTGGGCTCCTTGAAGAAGAATTGGTTTGAATTTGTTTCTCCCTCCCTCTTTCCCGCTTCCCTCCCTCTCATGCTCTCTTAAGCCCATGCCTCTTTTTTAAATTTTATTTTATTTTATTTTATTTCTTCAAGTTGCATCTCAATCACAATCCTCTCCTTACTCTCCCCTCTGGTCCCACCCTCCCAGCCTCTTCCCCCTCACTCCCCCATCTGCCATCTGCTTCCTTTTTTTTTTTTTTAAGTTTAAGGTATATCATCCTGAGTGAGCTAACCCAGACTCAGAAGGATGCACATGGCATCTATTCACTTATAGTTGGATTTTAGCCATATAGTACAGGATAACTATACTACAACTAATGCACCAAAGGGAACATGAAAATAGACTTTTTTTCCCTGTCACTGAGACACTTTGCCCTAGTGGTGCTGCCTTGTAGGCCCCCAGTGTATGAGGAGGCTCTTGGCCCTCATATGACTGCTGAACTGGGGAGGTGGACTGTTATGTAGGGACACATCACTCCAGAGGAGTGGGATGGAAAGGATAGGGGGTAGAGGGTGGGAGGGCGGGACTGGGCGGGTGGTGGAAAGAGGACATTGTGATGGAGATGTAGCCTGAAGTAATAAATAAATATTAAAAAAATTTAAGGTATATCTTTTCCCCCAACAGCGCCCCCTTTCAGTCCAACAAATGGCTCTTTCTCTTATAACAACAAATACAATAAAAACAACAAAAATAATTAGGCTGCATTTATGATAATTATAAGGCTTAGCATACATTCCCAATATCCAGTCTGTATGTGTTTGGCAACTGACTTTAACATTCTACTATGCATTAAATTTTGAGTTGTTTAGGAATTAAGATGGTGTTCTGGATCTAAGAAGATGTTTTTAAGATGGCGATGCAAGTTAGGATGGAAGTGGAGTTGCATATAGAACCCTGTGTCTCTTTTCACGGGATGATACAGCAAGAAAACCTGTGTCCCTAGATTCCAGAACTAGAACAAAGGAATCTCTGTTCTTGGTAAACTATCAACCCTCATACACTCTGATAGTGTAGCCCTAGATAGGGGCCATCTGCAGAGACAAAGATTGAATTCAGGGAAAGTAGTAAGTACTGGCCCATCACTTAGTGCTGTGCTCTCATCACTAGACCTGGCTGGCTCTGTCTGTGTGCCACTCGAAGGCCGCTGCGTGTGTCCTGTCATCTTCTGTGAAGGGAGCAGGGACACAAATGACCTCCCTTCTACCAGTGCCTTCTTGCTGCAGACTAAGGGACTAGCCTTGAAAGCTCCCCCTACCCAAGAAGAAGAGATAATGGGAAGGAGAGAGAGAGGAGGAAGAGGGAGGAGGGAGGAGGGAGGAGGGAGGAGGGAGGAGGGAGGATTGGAACAAGACTATCAGCACAGAGACGATGAGTGATGGAAGAGCTTCAACAATTTGCTCCTTCCTGGAGAAGAGACTGGCACCTAATTCCCTTTTATATTTTGCTAGATACCTAAAACAGGGATTGTAAACCAAAACCTGAGATATGTGTGTGGCATGTGTGAACATTTGACTGGAAGTGTTCTCTTACTGTTTCTGAGTGTGGGTCTCCATACAATTAATGCCTGTCCTAATTGCCTAAGATTAACAATGAGTATTTCTCATCCAGTAACAGGAAGCTACCTCCACGCCTGCTGGCTCTGTTGCCTTTGAATTCATGGTGACCAAGGATTGGAAAGGCCAGTTTGCAGAGTCTTGACCTTCTGCCCTCAATGTTCAATACTTCTTCAATTCATGTAAGCATAGAACATACTTTCCTCTGGGAAGGACTTCAGCATAAAGAGCCTCAATATTGTTTGGAAGAATGGTTTCACTGGATTTATTTGTTTAAAATTCATTTAGAAAAAGTCTATGTAATAGTTTCTCTGACTCATATCATAGCTTAAAATTTTTATTTTTCCATCTAGTTAAAAGTGGCAGCATTGTAGGTCTGTTAGCACAAATAATATGCCCCTGGGGAAAATAAAGGAAGTTAAAATTAGTTTGAAAAAAAAAACCTAACAAGTCTTTTATTTTATTATTGTTCTATTGTTTGATGCAAATATTTGTATAAATACATAACACAAAACCCTACAGAGTTTGAAATTCCTGTCTGTGTCCTCCTCTTCCTTCTAGCTCTCCTTCCTCTTCTTTTGGTACATATGTGCATACTTACTGAATACTGATTGTATACCAAGAAGCAGAGATGTGGCACTGAAGAGAGTGAGAAAAATGTTGCTTGTATTCTAGTGGGAAAAGATACATGCCCACAACACATGCCAGTAAAGAGTACATCATGGGAGGTGTTGAGAGTTGGCTGGACAATAAACTAAGGAAAGGATGAAAGGAGATTGGGGCTGCCATTTTTTCTGAGTGATCAGAAGTGCCTAGATTTCACTATTTAGATGGTAATCAAGCAATGCAAAATGAGTTGTGTGTTGCACAAGCAGAAACAATTTGGGTTCCTAATCCTTTAGCCGTACAGTGACTACATTCCCTGAGATCCCAAGTCAAGAGTTTTCTTGCCTCTTAAAGTACTAACAGCAGGTCAGGGCAATGACCCTGAAATGATCAGTGAAGGATGCAAACTCCTGTTTTCTTTATTTACTTCCCCTGGTTCTTCCTCTGTCTATCAGGAAGTGGTTTAGATCTACTGTTAGTGGACATCCAGACTGGACCATGGTTTCCACTCCCTGTTCTCTAGTCCTAATAGCAGACACTCTCTTTGGATCACTGCAGTAAATGCTTATTGATTACTCAGGTGCCAAGCCTCACACATTAGGTGGGGCAAACCGTCATGATGTCATGTCATTGCTTTGTTCATACTGTCAAAGCTTTGGCAATGCATGCACAATAACTGGCTCCTCCACAGAGTCAACTTGGATCAAGGTCATTCAGGTCTCCCACACCCACCTAAGTCTGAATTCGTCTCCTCAGTCCTTGAATGTCAAAGGTTTTCCTGCCTTTTGTATCTCTGCTTTACTTCCCTTCCATCTGGAATGCTTTTCTGACACTCCCACCTCAACCCTTCATCATAGATCTCTTCTCAGGGAGGCTGTGACCCTGCCCAGATTGAATGACTCAGTCTCTCTCCACTTCTCCCCTCCAAAGCCTGCTCTGCTCTCTTTTTATTTTCACAATGCATGTTATTTTTGCTTAGTCAACAACCTTTATAAGTCATCCACTATTGTGTTAATGTGTGCATCTGTCTGCTAGAACATGGGCTCCTTGAAAGCTGTAGCCTTCTCTGTTTTACGCACTGAGGTATCCACTTGCTTGCCCCAGATAGGTGGTTAGTGAATACCTTTATAGGAATGATGAATGTTTTCTTGTGTGAATTCCTAATGTGTAGCCACACACATAGACAAACAGAAACATACACACTCTCTCTCACACACATACTTTCTCTTTCACATACACATTCTCTCACACACACACATACACACATTCTCACACATATGTCTCTCTCACACACACATTCTCTCTCACACATACACACACACTCTCTCACACACATACACACACACGCTCTCTCACACACATACACACACACGCTCTCTCACACATATGTCTTTCTTACACACACATATTCACACACACATTCACACATACACTCTCTCTCTTACACACTCTCACTCTCTGTTTCTCTCACACACTCACACACAGACTTTTTTTCCTCATTTTCTCGCAGAACCACTCTCCTTCACACTTCCTGGTTGTAGTCCACTGTTAAGGGAGAAATGTTTGTTTCCTTCCCAGATTCATAAGTTGAAGCTGTCAGCTCTATTGCAGCTGTTTTTGCAGATGGGGCTTTTAAGGGAGTATTTAAGGTTAAATAAGGTCATAAGAAGTAACAGTGTGTAACACGATTAGTATCTCTGCTAGCAGAAACATCCGGGAGATATTTCTCTGTCTCCTTTTCCTCCTTCTTTCTCTCTTTTCTCTCCCCTTCCCCTCTTCTCCTCTTTCCTCTTTCCTTCTCTCTCTCTGTCTCTTTCTCCTTTCTATGAAGGTACCAAGGAAAGGCCACATGAGCACAAGAAGGCAGCCTTCTGCTGGCCAGAAAGAGGGACTTCACCAGGATCCACAATGGCTGACACCATTGATTTGAGACTTGCAGCTTCCTGAGTTGTAAGGAGATGCCTCTCTGTTGTTGCAGCCATTCAGCCTATGACATTTTGTCGCAGCAGCCAGAGCAGACTAACACACCTACTGTGCTTTAGACTAACCGAAGGACTCCCCCTTCCTCCAAGTCACTGCCAACTGTCATCCCACAGAGACAAATTTGCTCACTCTTTGCATAGCCCGGGGTGACTGTCATCTTGCTATCTTCCTGCTTCTTGAATTTGGCCTCTTGACTGCTAGGATCACATGTATGTACCATAACACAAAGCTCAATTTTCTCACTTTCTGCAACATTTTTTTTTTTTTGCCTGTACAGCACCTACGGAGTTGGCTTTTGCATGTAATACCCGCCTTCTGATTTGCTTGTATACCTCATCACTCTTTGTAAAATATAAGCGACTGAATGGGGGAAGAGACTGAGATAATCCTGAGCCCATTGTGATGGGTTGACGTGATGAAAGCAAAAATTGTCTTATTCACAGGCAATATTATAGGATCATTTTGCAGCCTGAAGCCACATAAATGGTATTGAAAAAGAATAGGGCTCAGTTCTCCTGAATCTTGGTCCAGGGCTTCATTTTGGAGATCTAATCAGGCCTTGAACATGGAAAGTAATCAAAAGTGATGTTCTGCTCCTTCATAAGTGAGGCCATTGTAAAAATGTAGCTGTGACTAAAGGTACTTCCTAAGGATAACAAAGCATATCTTCCTGACAGCAGTAACGAATAAAACTCAGCATGTTGCAAGCAAGATGCTGGCTGGTGTCTCATCTCTAAGTTGTCTTTCATTCCCTACATCCTTCAAGCAGGCGAGACATTGACAACAGGACTCATATGAGGAGGAGGTACAGGATGCGGAGGGAGGGACTGTGAAAAGCTAACACGTAATTATATAATTGAATGAATAAAACCTTATAGAAAGCTTGCATTTGATGCTAATGTTTAAGAAAGGAAAATCATTCAAGAGGAAGAAGGTAGACGAATAATTCTGCTGAGCTTTCAGAAGGATATCAGGGAGGAGTCCAAGCTTTGGAGAGGGCTTCTGCATGTTGTTCATTTTCACTTGGAAAAGCACATTTTCTTCCTCTGATAGGCACATGCTCATCACTACCATTTCAACACAGAACTATCAAACAGAACAATTCAGTCAGGAATTGAAGGGATTTTAATCAGGTAACCAAGCAAGAAGAATAAAGGGGAGATTCCAGAGAGGCTTCACTTTTAAGAAGATGGTCTGGCTTGCTATTGAGCCAGAGATGCACAGGAAAAGGGAAGGCAGGCAGCTGAGAACATAGCCCGGTGACAGTAGGCGAGCTGCAGTATAGATTGCACAAAGACTCTGATCTGCCTTCTGGCTATACAACCTTGAACCCTTGACTCCCATAGCCTCTCAGCCTTACTATCATCTGTAGAATCAACGAAGCATTGCTACCACCAGACTGGTGTGGAGATGAGCTGAGGACCTGAAGCTGAGGCAAGGCAGGGTGAGAAAATCAACTGCTGCTGCTATTGTGAGATGGTAAGGTTTGGAGTGGAAGGGAGAGGGACAGAGTCAGAGACTGACTGGCTGGCTATTGTCTGGAATGCACAAGAGATGGAAGGTGGGATGTCATGGAGAGGTCACAAGAGAAAAATGGAGGTGGAGGGCAAGCACATGCCTGGGCTGTTCCTGCTAGACTCATACAGTGGAGGGAGCGTCAACGCATAATGAAATCTGCATAATTTTAGCAGAGCTTCAATTTTTCCCTTCCTTCCACTGAGAAAGCAGCCCAACATCTCTGGGTTATTTAACTTTAAGAACTACTTTAAAAAATGTTTATTTATTACTTCATTATGTCTCCATTTCCACCCCCTCCTGGCCCCTCCCTCCCACCCTTTTCCTGGTTGTCTCCTACCTCTCTTATGCTTCCAGTGTGGGGTGTCTCTGTGTATCAGTACCCCTCAGTTTGTTAGTCACATGAGGTCTAAGAGCTTCCTCTTGCACAGGAGGCATACATGGCAGTTCCACTAGGGTGGAGTGTCCCACTGACAGGTAACCAAGTCCATGTTCCTCTTCTTTTGGGTCTATTGATTGTAGGATGGTTATCCTGTACTATAATGACTAAAATCCAGTTATAAGTGAGTGTATGCCATATGTATCTTTCTGAGTCTGTGTTAGCTCACTCATGATGAGTTTTTCTAGTTCCATCCATTTGGTTGCAAATTGCATGATTTCCTTGTTTCTGATAGCTGAGTAGTATTCCATTGTGTAAATGTACCACAGTTTTTTTTTTGTTTGTTTTGTTTTTTGTTTTAATCCATTCTTTGGTTGAAGGATATCTGGGTTGTTTCCAGTTTCTAGCTATTACAAATAAAGCTGCTATGAATATAGCTGAGGAGATGCCCTTGAGGATTACTGAGGAATCTTTTGGATATATGCCCAGGAGTGGTGTGGCTGGGTCTTGAGGTAGAGCTATTCCAAGTTTTCTAAGATATCGCCAGACTGATTTCCATAGGAGTTGTACAAGTTTGCGCTCCCACCAGTCCCACATCTGACAGAGGGCTAATATCCAAAATCTGTAAGAACTCAAGAAATTAAACACCAACAAACCAAGTAACCCAATAAAAAAATGGGGTACAAATTTAAACAGAAAATTCACAAAAGGGGACTCTAAAATGGCCGAGAGAAATGCTCAACATCCTTAATCATCAGAGAAATGCAACTCAAGATGACTCTGAGATTCCATCTCACTCCTGTCAGAATGACTAAGATCAAAAACTTAAAAGACAGCATATGCTGGCGAGGCTGTGGAGAAAGGGAAACAACCCCACATTGCTGGTGGGAGTGCAAACTTGTGTAAGAACTATTGAGTTGAGAATGTTAAGAAGAAATCAGGGTCTCAACCCCAGGGCACCATTCTGGAGCAGTGCTTAATAAAAGTCCTGTATCTGCGTATCATCTTCCCAGGGGCAGGCAGAGCACAACTGGTCACAGAGGATGCAGGGACAGCAAGAATCTTTGAGCATCTTCCCCCAGAAGAGTTCACTCAGTTTGGTGTCCAGTCTGGCCCACCCACAGTCTGCTGTCTCAGCATGGACCTTTCCTGTTTCTCTTTTGTTTTGGGGTTATCAATTGGGCATTCAAGGGAAAGGGTTATCAGAAGCAGAGAGGCTTAAAATATACACGCTTGTATATTAATATTATAATAGTATTTAGTTATTAATTATTTATTAATATTATATTATTTTGGTAATAATACATGCACACACAGACAGACATATACATACAGTGATATTCTATATATCAATGGCTGTCCAGATAGGCTGGCTTCAGTATTTGGTCCCTCACTCAGATAGACAATCGGCCACAAAAAGGCGTTACCTCTGCCTCATGTCATCTTGACTTATTCCTTATTTATTTGTACAAAAAAATCCCTCTTTGATCACTTGTCATCTCATGAGTGCTTGGTTTAAGTTCCCTAATCATTCTCACAGAGCCTGCTGCATTCAGATAGGATGGCTTTATGTTCTGAGAGATAATTTTAAACACTTTGCCAATATCTTAAAACTCATTGAAAAAGAACCGCAACTTTGCTCTATGACTTAACTTTGTCTTCCAACTTTCTACAGTAACTAAAATTTATACAACAAATAAGGGGAGGGAACTAAGTTGCGACTTAATGTGACCAACACTATTTAAGCAAAAGGAAGTGGAAATCATGGAGGGACCCGAGGGACACTTGCCAGGCCTGGAGAATTTCTACCTAGGGCCTTAGAATCAGGATAATCTTCCCACTCACTCTCTTGTCCTTTTGCTTGTGAGTCTAGCTGGCCTTTAACAGTTGAAACACTGCCCCCCCCATTTGCTCTCATAGATCCCTCCCAGCCTAAGGCATGGCCCAGCTATATTGTTTCCAAAGAGAATTAAACCCACTGGGGTGTTGAGCAGAATATTCTAAGAATCTTTTAAGTCAACAGCTCTGCTCTCTTGACTATGAGGAATGTGCCCTCCCTGGGGATGCCTGGAGAAGATGAAATGCACACCAGTAGTGGATCCTTGCCCATCCTCCCCCACTCAGCTGCCCTCAGTCTGCAGCACCAGGGAAGGACCTTAATGCTCCTTGCATCTGCAGGAGGGACAAAGCTGAGGAGGGGACAAAACCAAATCTTTCACCCATTCTCCTCCAATGATGTCTTCTACCTCCCATGCTGCCCCCTGGGTGCTCAAAAGTGTGTTTTAGGAAGGAGATTCCTTATCAGTCTGCAGACAGATGGCCCATTTACAGATGGTTTGTCTTAGGAGTCTTGCTATTTTGATCATAAGTGGTTGCAACCATGTAGTTTCAGATTCCCAGAGTCTCTCAAAAAGAATCCAAAGCTCCAGCTTCAGTAGACCACATTTCTCATATCAGGAGGGCTTTGTCTTTAGTTGGCTTCAGGCCTGCTGAGTTTGCTACAGTCTTCATTCCTTCCTCATATCTTAATTGGATCAGCTTCACTCAATGATTATCATTTTTATTGTATGCCCATAGATATTGTGGTTTCCTTCCTTGTAAGGTAAGGGATGGGGCTAAGCATATAGACATTTGCTATATTTGAATTTCATTCTGTGATCGGGGCACATTACGAAGATCTGGGGATCTTCTTTTTCTTATCTTTGAAATGAGGAAAAGAATTCCTACCTATATATTGTGGGGGATCTCAGAGCAAATATCTTCACAGCACATAGAATGGAACATAGCTGATATAAATCTCTCAAGGAAGTTCATCTATTTTTAATACACCAAACAGGGTACCTCTTCAAAAAAATCCTATGCATCAGTGTTATCCTTTTCCAACTAGTGTAATCACTCTTTATGTTTTTCCTAACCCCGTAAAAACAAGCATGATGTCTAGTCACATGTTCCAACTTTTTGGAATTGAATATCAGCTGAGTCAATGTGCTAGGCATTGGTGGAAGTTGGATGTGATTACACAGTATTATGTCTCAAGGGGTTCATGATTGTGGTGGTCTGAATGAAAATATTTGAATGCTTGGTCCCCAACTGTGGAACTTTTGGGGGAAAGATTAGGAGGTACGGCCTTGTGGAGGGGGTATATCAGTAGGACTGGGCTTGGAGTTTTCAAAAGTCCATGCTAGGCCCTGTCTCTTTCCCTCTCTTCCACATGCATATTGATCAGATGTGAGCTCGAAGCTACTGCTCCAACAACATACCTGCATGCCTGGCATTGCATCCCCTGCCATGATGAGCATGGACTAACTCTCTGGAACTGTAAGCAAGTACCAGTTTAAACTCTCTAAGTTGTCTAATACAATAAGCCTATTGAAGAATAATGCTTTAGCTGTCCATCAGCCATATCCACAAAGGAGGACACAGTGATAGTGAGCTGTAAATAATTGCTGTCATCTGTAATTGGTGTGCTATGTACAAACTAGCTCTTTTTACAGAGGTGAGAAAGCCCTCACTGACTTGTCAATTTCTATGGTGTAAATATTCCCACTAAGATCAATTTCAAGCTTCCAACGATTTAATAACCATCTCTTATGAAGAAGAATTCTACTGTTTATAGACAGTAGACCATAAAAAGTCCCTTCCTATGTCTCCTGTTCATAGTCCCGAGAAGGCACCACTGTACTCCTGTCCAGCTCCTAAAGAGAAACAAAGTCCCAGCAAGTGCTGTGGCCCCCCTAAGGTCACAGAGAGGGTGAACATGGTACCAGAGCACAGGTTTCTGCTTGAATCGTCACTCTTTCTAAACATGGCCTTGTAAATCACCCCTTCAGTCTTTCCAGTCACTTAGGAGTTCAAGATGTACCACCTACATGCCTGCTGAAGAAAGCTACAAGTTGATGTGCTCCCTTAGTGCATGAGAATTACTAAGAGGATAGACTCAGTGCAAGGAATAGGTATCCAACGTAAGAGAAAAGTGAAGAGATTCCCAAGGACAGCTTACTGTACTACCAACAGGCCATTGTAGGGGATAGCTTTGCAACAGAAAATATGGATTGGAGTATGTCAGAGACTCTTGGATGAAAGTTTTTCAAGAAGAACAATTAAATAAAGGGATATATATTTATTCATAGGAACATTTCTAAATTGTGGAAGAGCTTAATGTATAAGAGCTTAAATAATATATGAATAATATTTATTAAATAATATAAAATATAATGTATTTAAATAATAAATAGATGAGGAAGGAAACAGATGAAAAGTTAAGAGAATTATTCAGTCCAGGAAAAATAAAAACAGTACAGCTAAGGAAAGGGCTTTGTCTTAGCTTTCTATAGTGATAGAACACCATGATCAAAAACAACTTGGCGAGGGAAGGGTTTAATTCAGTTTACATTTCCACATCACAGTCCATCATTGAACAAAGTCAGGACAGAAGCTACGGGAGGCAAGAGTCTGAAGGTAGGAGCTGAAGCAGAAGCCATGGAGGAACACTGCTTATGGGCTTGCTCTCTATGAGTTGCTCAGCCTGTTTTCTTACAGCACCAGGGCAACAAGCCCAGGGAGGCTCTAACCTAGTGAATACACCAGTTATAAACCAAGAAAAAAAAAAGCTCCATAGGCTTTTCCATAGGCCAGTCTGATGGGGGCATGTTTTCAATTGAGGTTTATTTTCTTTCCAAATGTCTCTACTGACATAAAGTTAGCCAGCACAGAGTGTATACCATGATTTATAAATGTCGTATTTGGAAAGAATTTACATGGTCAGAATAATAGAAATACTATTTTTTTTATTAGCTAACATTATGTAAAGCAACTGAAGGTGTATCCAAATAGTGGAGATGAGGTTACTGTGCATGTGAGTGAAGGTATAATCATCCTAAATTATGTGCCTAATCATATAATTTCAAGAGGAAAAAGACTCCAGTTAGTAATTCAATTAACATAATAATTACTTACCTTTATAGAATATCAAAAACTCAAAGATCAACTGAACAAGACAGGGTTTGAATGGACCATATCTGATAGTTACATGAAGAATTTTCAACCAATGGTCTTAATACATACAAAATATTTACAATCTAAACTCATATAGGGACTCTGAACCAAGTCTAATAATTTGATATCATCTTTGCACTGTGGTGGAGTGTGATAGGGTTGTTAATGCTCCTTCGTGGCCTTCCATTTGAGGAAAGACAGGCACCATAGTTTGCTTCTAATTTATGGACTATGGCCAGAGTGAATGACTACCTAATTTTCATAAGCATATTATAACCTATGCGTCCCATTCTACTAGTGGGTCCTGTACAGACTTGATGCTCATGAAACAAATGACCATGTTGGCATTTGTCAATGAACTTCAGTAGTCTCTAAGGGCTGCAGGCCATCTCTGGTCTCTAACAGCCAGCAGGAAACCTGTCCCTGAGTGTTAACACTGAAAGCAAGCAAATTCTGTTCATGATCTGAGTAACATTAGAACCTAGTCCCTCCCAGGAGAGTTCAGTCCATCCAATGAGAACACATCCTGGATGATTCCTGGATTCCAGTCTTACGAGACCCATGTTGTGATCGCTTGTCTAGAAAGTCTGAGCTAATCCTTGAATGCGCTATTAGACTCACTGATCTGACGGAGTGAGTTAGAGAGCAACTATGGAAATCAGTATGCCAATGGAAAAACTCAAGTAAATGAAGTGAACAGCATCAGGGAATGTTGATCAAACTCATGGAAACCTTCCAACTTTACATTGTTTTGTTTTTATTTTAATGTCTTTTTTCCACTTCATGTTCCCAGTTTTCATTTTCTATATGCTGTATGTAGTCTGATTTCCATTAAGCTGTGGCTAACATTTGCTAACAAAACAGAAATTCACTGTCACATTTCACAGAATAAAACTGTACTTGGGCCTCTCTTTTCCTATGAAGCAGTTATGGGCCTTTAGAGCATTAAAGTAGAAATGGCACAGGATGGTAGAACCCAAGCATTTTAATGGCCAAGACCACAGAGTGGATCTATGTACTTACAGGTTTCAAAAAGAACAATAGAACAACAATCGCATGCTTTTAGCTGATAAATTAACTGTTAGAATAAAAGAAAACATTTTTCATGGGAATTCTCACAGCAATTGGCTAGTTATATGAGCATGCTGTTGAAAAAGAAGATAAACTAGAGATTAGTTTGATGGATGGTCCCTACTGCCTGCCTACAGCAGAGTGCCAACCAACCCTTAGTGTGAAATTCAAGTTCAATGTGTGTGCTTGCGTTTGGTATGCCTTTTGGACCTGCACATATTATATTCATTAGTGACGATAAGATCTTTCGCCATTAATGGGATGAATTTTTTTTTTTTTTTTTTTTTTTTTGTGAGACAGGGTTTCTCTATATATCCTTTGCTGTCCTGGACTCACTTTGAAGATCAGGCTGGCCTTGAACTCACAGAGATCCGCCTGCTGTGATTAAAGGCGTGTGCCACCACGCCTGGCCAATGGGTTGAATTTTAAAATTTCAGTACATCCAACAGTAGGAGCCAGATCACATGGGTACTGAAGTCTACTGGGATTGAACTCATAACATCCAGATAAAATAAACTGAGGAGGATCTTCATTTTTCACTGTTTATCAGGTATGTATCTCATTTGGCTGTGCATTACTTTTGTCAAAATGTGTTATTTGTAAACCCATGTGTAGTGAAATTCTTCTGTAATTTTGGATTGATGATATTTATGGTCTTATGTTTGTTTGATTTTTAAGTAAGTTATTTCTATGGTAGACTTGTTGATGGTATGACTCCATCCCTCTGCCCTCAGCAGCTGATCTTTTTGAGGATTTTCATTTTTGATATTGTTATTTTAAATTGTGGTTGAAGCAATAGAAAATTGAAATATGGATTGTGCATGACTGTGTCTTGAGTATAAAAATATTGCAGTTTGAAACTTGGACCTAAAGTATTGCAAATGAAACACAAACATTAAGAAAGAAAGAAATAAAGAAAAGAAAAGAAAAGAAAATCTAACTAGTAACCAGTTAGATCAGGGGTTCTTAACCTCTGGGTCCCGACCCCTTTGGGGATCAAATGACCAGATAGCCTGCATATCAGATATTTACATTACCATTCATAACAGTAGCAAAATTACAGTTATGAAGTAGCAAGGAAAATAATTGTATGGCTGGGGGTCACCACAGCGTGAGGAACTGTATTAAAGGGTCACAGCATTAGGAAGGCTGAGAACCGCCGAGTTAGATGGTTACCTCTGATGCCCTGTATTAGTTAACTTTGTATTGCAGTGACCAAAACAAAGGACAAAACTGACTTACAGGAAGGCAGATTTACTTGGGCTCATGACTTCAGAAGCAGTTTTTTGTTTTGTTTTGTTTTTTAAAGGTTTTTTTTTCTTTCCCCCAGACAGGGTTTCTCTGTGTAACAGAGCCCTGGCTGTCCTGGAACTCACTCTATAGACCAGGCTGGCTTTGAACTCACAGAGATCCACCTGCCTCTGCCTCCCAAGTGCTGGGATTAAAGACGTGCAGCACCACACCCAGCCCAGAAGCAGTTTTTGTCCATTGTAGTGGTGTGGTGGAAACTATGGTGGCTGGAGTGTGTGGCAGAGGCTCATCACGTCTTGGCAATTTTAAGGATATAGTTTAGTAGTGTTTATTTACATTGTGAAAAAGATCTCTGTAACTTCATCTTACAAATCCAAAATTCTATCCCCTTCAAGTAACTTCCCTCTTCCCTTCTCCTCCAGTTCCTGGCAACCACCTTACTTACTGTTTCTATGAACTTGATGGCTTCGGCCTTCTTACAGTGGTACAATCATGCAGTATTCCCATTTCTGTATCTGCTTTATTTGCTTTTGTATGATGTCTCATAGCTCACTGATGCAAGATGTGGCAGGATTTTTTTCCTTTTAAAGATTCAGTCCCTTATACAACATTTTGTTTACTGATTCATGTGCCAGTGGACATGTGTGTTACTTTTTCTCTTGGATATTTTAAATAGTGCTACTATGAACATGAGTATGCAAATATCTCTTGGAGACTCTGCGGTCAGTTGTATATATATTGTTCAATAGGTTGCTTTTTCATTTGTCTCATGATGCAGAAAAGTTTTTAAGTATTAGGCACCATGAGTTTTTATTTTGGATATTGGTAACATGAGGTATGCAAAAGTTAGCATTTTTCCAAATGGTACTACTGAGATAGCAGATATGTGTATGAGAAACACATCAGAAATCTGAACCCTTTCCCAAAGGGCAATTTCATTTTTTATTGGGTTTCAAATCATCTGAAATGTTTTGATGACA
Source organism: Lophiomys imhausi (assembly GCA_907164525.1). Lineage (NCBI taxonomy): Eukaryota > Metazoa > Chordata > Mammalia > Rodentia > Muridae > Lophiomys > Lophiomys imhausi. The sequence continues at coordinate 1,142,721 of CAJQZJ010032893.1, forward strand.
CTGAAAGCAAAAAAAAAAATATTCCCATAGTTCAAAGAAATGTCTTTTTTTTGACCTACTATTATGTATAGTATACATTTTTACTCACAAAACTTGATAAAAATGTCCTATTGCTGAAGACGTCACATACTTGGGTCACAGGACATGGAAAAATCAAGCTAATACTGCCCTGGAAGCTTCTTCTTTCCTACCAGCTAGCTTTCGTAGTGCCAGAATGTGTGCTATGCAGGCTTCCGGGAAGAAAAGTCATCAACAGTCCTACTCAACAGTCAACCCTGTGAGCTACAATAATTATTCTGGCAAAGATATGCACAGTGGTACAATACTGGCATGACTATTTTGGGAGTTACCAACTACTTTCTGATTGGAGTTAAGGTCTCACAGGTTAGATCCCATGCCTGATAAAATGAACTTAGCCAAGAACCCATAGATCCCAAGGGAGAATTGTCTACTACTATTCGATAATGAATGTAGTGTTAAACTGCCTTCTAAATATTTATCTTTATACCTACAGATTAGTTCTTCTCTCAACCCAAAGAAGCTTCTTTTTGCAGTAGACAGGTTAATATACTCACAATGGTTCAAAGAGCAGAGAGTAAGCGGAGTGTTCATCCCTAAAGGATACATCCATATCAGACTCTTTCCTCAGAAGGAGGAATGGGATGAGTGTAAGAGTCAGATGTGTGGGAGGACTGCTGTAAAACAGTTCTCTAGACTTGACAATGTTTTTGTACTCATGAATTCACAGCAGCCGTAGTTGCCTGCACAAGACATGCACGGAGTCAAGGTAACAGCAATTCCAGCGTGGATAGAGGAGTGGCTCATGAAGCCCCACCCCTAGCTAAGAAGTCATTGGCTGTTAGTGGAGGAGAAACCATCTTCTTCAGGAATTTGGTCCCTGGTAGGTTCTGTAAGCTCCAGTGGATGATCCTACACACATTCGTATATGGGCAACATTAATTGAACTCAGTGGATTAAAAGAAAGAAGATATAATATTGGGAGGATGGTGTATTATAGGAGGTCTAGGAGAAGTTGGAGGGGAATGTGGGAGTATACACATGATCAGAATTCTCATAGAATAAATAAAAAACATTTAAAAATAAATGCTTGAATACCAGTATCTGAAGGTAGAAGAAAATAGTGGTGGTATCATTTTATTCTGAAATTTAAGAGTTTGATGATCAATTTATTGACAGCAATGACAAAGGTATTCATCACAAAATATGGTCTTTACTAGTAAAAACCATCCATATTTTTTGTTTTTTGGTTTATTGTTTTTTTTTTTTAAAGATTTATTTATTTATTGTGTACACAGTGTTCTGCCTGCATGCATACATTCACTCCAGAAGAGGGCACCAGATCTCATTGTAGATGGTTGTGAGCCACCATGTGGTTGCTGGGAATTGAACTCAGTACCTTTGGAAGAACAGCCAGTGTTCTTAACCTCTGAGCCATCTCTCCAGCCCTTGGTTTATTGTTTTAAAAATAATGTTTTATTAACTTTTTTTGAGATTTTCATACAATGTATTTTGAATGCATCTACCTTTAATTCTCCCCACATCCCTACTCACTCAATTTCATGATTCCTCTCCTCTCTCTCACAAACCTATCGAGTCCAGTTAGTGTTGATTCCATTCCTGGGCATAGGACCTTCCCTAGTGTATGACCCATATATCAGGTATCACACCATTAAAGAAAAATGACTTTTCCTCTCCCAGTGGCGACAAAGTGCCAATAGCTCCTCAGTTAGGGGTGGGACTTCATGCCCACTTCTCCTCCATACTGGGATTCTGTCTGGCTTGAGCTTGTCATGATGCCATGATTGTCGTTGATTTGTGAACCAGGAATTTTGAAATGTAAAAAAAGATGGATAGACATAAAAAAACTCACTGTGATTTTTGTTAGCCATCAAGTCTGCCCCTTCCAATGGGAATACAAACATAAACATGGCATCCTACATAAAACTAACACATATCTCTGCTAATCTGTGCAGTCTTATTGGGAATGGAAAATACAATTTTTGTTTTGCTCATGTGAAAATATAAGATGAACTATGAGCCACATAACAAAGTAGTTCATAAACATTGAAGCCAAAAAATGTACAAATTCCTGCAATCCCTGAATTATTTCAATAGTAAGCAGAGAATATAACCCAATTAATAAAATTAATCAATGAAATGATAATTACAGAAAAGTAACATGGTTTTTGAGACTTTCTTAGCAGTAACAGAAATTAAGATTAGAATTGCTCTCCTTTTCTCTCATCCTCAAAAAAAAATCATGATTTTGAATTATTTTTCTACTTGCTATATAGACCAGGCTGGCCTCGAGCTCACTGAGATCTGCCTGCCTCTGCCTCTTGAGTACTAAGATTAAAGATGTGTGCCACTACCGCCTGGCTAAGGTTTTGAATTTTAAAGACAGATCATGATAGCTCTATTTCTGATGTAGTCACTCATCATCAAGCTATCTGTCTGTTCCTTTATTTAGTCCGTCATCCAAGAAATAAGTGTTTATCATGCAGCAGGCCCTCTTCCAGGTCTTAAAGAAACTGGTGAAGAAGTCAGAAAGATTTCTAACTCCTAACCGGCATAGAGTAGATTAAGGGGACAATGAAGCCAGGGCAGTAGAGTGAGGCAAATGCTTTGGAAGGGCAGATCTGTGAAACATATAATCATGCCCTAAGGCTTTTAGGAAAGCTTATGAGGAGGATTTGTTTTGAAATCACACAAGAAGAGGGTTTAGAGTGTTATTGGTTGCTCATAGGAGGGTTGTTTCTCTAGAAGGTAGATGAAATTGGAAGCATCATTACACTTATTTTAGAAGAAAAATAAACATGTCCATCAATTCAGGTTGGTCTTTAATTTAAAGGAAGAACATTGGGATGGCTGTCCACTGTTGTCATGCTGGTCCAAACCTGTGACACTTAGCCAACATCAAAGAATTTAGCATACCAAAATTGAAGTATCCTGTCCAGAACCAAGATGAAAATATCCCTGTGTAATACATGAATGGTTATATGTGTTTAATACCAGAAATAAATATTTAAAAATGCATTACAAAGGAACCTGGAAAGGCCTGTTAAAATTTAACTATCAGTTACATATCTTTTTTCTTTTTAATTTAATTTAATTATTTAATTTAATTTTTCATTTTACATCCCAATTGTAGCCCCTCCCTCCCCTCCTCTGGGTCTCACCCTCCCACCCCCTTCTCCCATCCCCTATCCCCTTCTCCACAGAAAGGGGAGCCCCTTCCCTCCCCCACTACCCTGTGCTGTCGCACCCTAGCATATGGAGTTGCATCAGGTCTGAGTGCTTCCTCTTCCATTGAATTAAAAAAAATTCCATATTTTTCAAAAAAAACTTGTGACTTTATGTTTGTATTTAACTTGGAACAAACACAGTTTTGACTCTCTCATCTTTTAAAGAAGATGAATGTCTTAAATCTGCTTTCTTGGCAATTGGGAGTGACAAAATACCACTACTGGCCGTCAAAACCCCAAGTGATACCAATTGCAAAATACTAAGAAAAAGGAATTGAGTAACAATGAAGGATCATATTGATTTTATCCCCCAAACTGATTCTGCATAAAATTTAAGAAGTTTTCAAATAAAAAAATTAGGCAACAAAGTGGAGATATGAGAACTATGAAAAGATAAGGGCTGTTACACAATTTTCTTTAAACATGATCGCCATGGTTTTCTGATACATGTATTGGAAATAAATCCACATTGCATGAGAAAGTCAGAAACACCAGGATTTATGTCCCTCATGGCACTAACCTCCTAAAGCAGCCATATTAATCTAAATCCACAAGATGCCAATAGCTGGGGTTTGGAGACGTCATCACACTGCAAAGGTGGACTCTGTTGTAACCACTTATTAAAAACAAACCAAGCCAAACTTGTGGTATAAAATTGAGAACAGATGATGCTTAATAAGCATGAAATGCTTTTGGTGTTACAAACAAGAACCAGGTGTGGTGATAGGCGGCTTCGAGCTGAGCAGGGCCACCTACAAGCAAGACTTACCTTCCTCCCAAGGGGTGAGAGTTGTCACCAACTACACAACTTATCTACATCTTTGTTTTCTTGTGATGAAATGTCCATCTGAGAAATTAGAAGTGGACACTAGAAAGTGTGTGTGTGTATTGGGGAAATTTTGAGGATACAGCTCAGTGGAAAGAGGGTTTTTCTAGCAAGCATGAATCATGGTCCTGATCGCTAGAAAACATAAACAGAATGTGGTGGCCAATGCTTTGAATCTCTCTGGGGAGGTGGAAGGAGGAAGATCAGAATACATGAGATATATGAGACCCAATCTTTGGATATATGAGACCTAATCTAAATAAATAGATAGATAGATAGATAGGTAGATAGATAGGTAAGTGGATATATATATATATGGGAACAAATAGAAAGAGGGAAAACTATGGAGGCCATCTCCTTAAAAATGGATATGTGGGGCTGGAGAGATGGCTCAGCCATTAAAGGCTAGGCTCACAACCAAAAATGGTATGTGTTCTGAAGCTGAAGAAGCCAATAGAAGACAGGAAGAAAGGAATGAATTACCCAATGGCATTCTTTTATTAATCTGGGGCAAAAAGTTTGGGTGACTCAAGGTAGATCTGTTTACTTCCCTGAATCTTGGTTTTATTATTTGTAGAATGTGTAAATAGAGCCTTTTTTTTTTTTGGTTTTTCGAGACAGGGTTTCTCTGTGTAACAGCTCTGGCTGTCCTGGACTCACTTTGTAGACCAGGCTGGCCTTAAACTCACAGTGATCCACCTGCCTCTGCCTCCCGAGTGCTGGGATTAAAGGCGTGTGCCACTACGTCCGGCTAATAGAGCCTTCTTGTTCAAGATTACTTTCAGAATTTTGATCTCCACGATGTGTATGTTCAAGGGAGCATTAGAAGGTTTCTTTACTTCAGTTAGATATCTAGCTTTAAAAAATGTTATTGGCTCTCTCTTCAAAGGAATAAGATAAACAAACCCAGTGCCCAAGGAGAAAAATTAATTTTGTTCTTTTTCCTCTCTATTCATACAAACAAATTTAAAGAAAAGTTACCTAAACCCAAATATCTCCCATTTGTCTTCAGTGGTTCTATATTAAACTGTACACACCTGGATTGAAAACAGCACAAAGTAGAAAGTGATACAGAGACCTGGGCTCTACTCTCAAGAGTTTGATGGTGTCATCATGCAATTATTGCCAATTTTTATTCACACAGTAGCATCATCTAGGAGGCTTGTTACAATACATATGGCTGTGTCCCACCTGTACAGTTTCTGATTTAGTAAGTCATGTGTGGACCAAGGGTTTACACTTCTGACAAGTTCCAAGACACTGATGCTCCTCATGGCCCATGGCGTTCACTTCAAGAATTAGTGGAAAGTTGAGGGTGGTGAGACATGGCTGTAATCCTGGCACTTGGGAGGCTGATGCAGGTAGATTTTGAGTTTGAGTCCTGCCTGAACAACATAGAGAGTTCTAGCAAGCTTGGGCTACATAGTGAGACTTTGTCTCGAGAAACACAATACAGTACAACACACACACACACACACACACACACACACACACACACACACACACACGTATATATCCCCCAATTTTTAAATACTGGCAATTAACTGAGAATCTGAAAAACACTGTAAGTAAGGTTGTGTGTAGCATCTGGCCTGTGGCCCACCAGTTTTCCACCTGAGGTGAAACTTATGATGGATATCAGAGTACCAGAGGGAGGTCAGTGTTTGGGGGAACTTGACAGGTGGGCTCTGTACATTGTGGAGCCCACTGTCTTTATTTGAGCAAAGTCAGTTTTGAGTCATAATTCTCACATATTCATCCATCCATTTGAACAACCCTTGGGGGCGGCTGTGTTGGGCTAGATACTGTGGTAAGCAAAGTAAACCCACAGTGATTGTTACTTGGTGGTTCAGGCTGCCACAAAATGTCGTAGACTGTGTGTCTTAAGCAACATAGATTCACATCTCAGCATGTCTGCTTGGTCATGTTCTGGTGAGGAGCCTTCTTTTCTGGATTGAAAATAGCTGTCTCTCTTCCAGTCATGTGCATACCTGGTGAGGAGAGAATGAGAGCCAGAAATTGAGAGCTATGGGAAGGGGAAGGGGAGAGAGAGAGAGAGAGAGAGAGAGAGAGAGAGAGAGAGAGAGAGAGAGACTATTTCACCAATACCACTTTTTATTCAAATACCAGTCCCTTCTGTGGGTTCCACTCCAATGACCTCATATAACCCAACTGCCACCCAAAGGACCTAATTCCAGATAACAGCATACAGAGGGTTAATATTTCAGCATATGCACCTCAGGAGGTTATACACATTTAGTCTATAACAGTCAGACACTGTGACACTGTTTTTGGTCCATGTCCTCTTATTATTAACAATACCGCAGACTGGCTAAGTTATAAAGAAAAGAGGTTTATTTTGGCTCAAAGTTCTAGTCCCAGTTCAAGAGGCCACATCTGGTGTTGTCCTTGATGGCAGAGTTCCAAGGTGTGTGGGACATCAAATGACAAGAGTCAGGAACAATTGTGGAGAAAGGAAGAAGAGAGTGAGCCAAGGAAGGTCAGCTTGCTTTATCAAAATTCATTCTCTTAATATTCTCGGACCCATGAGAGAATATATAAAACCCCATGACCTGACCACAGCCCATTATGCCCCACTTCTTATAGATCCCATCACCTTTCAATACCTTTATACGGTGGACAAAGTTTTCATCAAAGGAACCCCAAAAATGGGGAGAGAGGAGGGAGAATACACCCAGGCACTACCCACATCAGAGAAGTGGTTTCCTGTTTTGACTTTAAAAGTCTGCAAATTTGATCACAACAAGTTGGGTGGGAGATTACAGACAGTGGGGCAGCATGAAGAAAGGCATAAACATTAATGGGAAATATTTACAGATGATGTTGGGAAATTCCATTTAGCTTAACAACAAATAGCCAGTAGTCAGGTTGTGAACTAACTTCAACTTTGGACTGGTCTGGACTTTGCTTAGCGTGGCCACTGGTTTTTGTTGTGTAGGAAAATGGAATGCAAGCTGTGTGGGATGACTGATATGAGTGAAATGGCGTGAAATGGATCAGAAGACAGAGGGACGGGAGCTGTGCCATTCCAGATCCGAGGAATATGTTTGGTGAGAATAACAGAAGCATCTCCAGCGCGGTTGCAGAGGGCGGGGAGAAGACAGAAGTGCCACCAGACACCCAGGGTGCCAGATGGTGTAGACGTGAAGTCAGAGGCAGGGCCAGAAAAGACTTCTTTGAAGTCCTTCACATAGTGGCAAGGTTTGTAGACCTGGAAGAGTGTCCCTAGAGAGAAGGTAGAGAGAAGAGGAGAGATCTGAAGATTCGGCCATGCTTGCTGGGGAGTGGGTTTGTTCAGGATAGTAAAGAACATGAGGGTGGGGTGGGGTAGGGAATGTGTAATAGAGTGGAGGTGCAGGGTCATCTCTGCTTTTCATAGAGTCTGGAAGAAACGCAGGCAGGGCATCAAGGAGATCGAGAAGGGAGAAGTAAGTGGTCACTGCATTTGGCAAGTCAGAACTGACTGATGACCTCTGAGAGCCTCTGTTAGCACAGGCTGAGTGGGAAAGTGTTTCTTCATTTATAGGGATGACCTGATTTGATTGCTTTCCACCCTTGGTGGATATGTACACGGGAATTCACATAACAGTGAAATATGTATATATATATTTATATATATATAATATATGTATTAACATAAAAGTTCAGTGCAGGCATATGGCAGAGCCTGTGTCAATGCACAAGGCAAATAGACATTTTACGTTCTTTGCACTTTTTTTCCTTCTTCTTACTTCAGTCAAAAGAGATCTACAATGCTGTTATATTCAGAGTAAAAAACCTGAATACTGGCATTTAAATCTAACCAATAAGCATTTAGAACCATTCTAATCTTCCACTGCAATTCAGAAGAGCTGTCCATCTGAAGGAGAGACCTAAAATATCTGGCTTGGGATCCTGCAAGTAGAGCCCTTAGGTTGGACAGTCACTCAGCAAGCAGGTTGTCTTCCGTGAGTTATCTGGCGGCCAAACATGTTTATGAGCTTTTAGAAAAAGATCCACAAAGGCATAAAGTCTGAAGGTGTTCAGAAATGTCACATGTTTACCCAATAATTGCATTGTGGACACCCCACTCGTGTCTAGGCCTGCTTCCACACGCAGGTCCATGACCCTTGACAGTCACAATTAAAAAAACAATTGCTGGACTTTGGAGCCAGGGTTTTGTTTTCAAACACTTTGAAAGTGTTAATGCGCCCAAGGGCTGCCAATGGTAGCCTCACACTAGATGAGTTTTGTGCCAGGAGAGATGGCTTGGAGGAGTTTTTATTCAGTTGGCAATTATACAGCAATGGGTATTTTATGATTTTTTCAGAAACGTGGAGTGAAGTGAGGAGAGAAGGGCAGGCACCTAGTGCAGGGAAAGCTCTGGTTGCATGGCCTGGCCTCAGGGGCACCACCGCAGTCTCTTTGGGGGCAGCCTGTCAGCAGTGGCCCTGGCTGGCACCAGGTCTCTGAAGAAATGCGAGGGCAACCTGACATTTTCTATTTGTTTATTTTAATCTCTCGGGCCTGCTGAAAACAACTAGAATCTTCTGAGTCGCTGAAAGCACATAGGTTTCTTTGATGGAGCTCTTGGCCCCTGCTACCCTAAAGCCAAAGGGGTTCATTGATTAAGTTTTTGAGTTAACTATGCCCTCTGTGAATTCAGGTCAGACCAGAGGCAAGGACTAGCTGGCATGTAACTATCCCTAATGCAGTTTTTGCTATGGCCTCCAAAGCTTGGCATGGGAGAGTGCCTCACTGAGATCCAGGCTGTGAAGTGGGAAATATTTTGAGTCTGGACATCTTCCTGTGTAAATGCTGGAAAAGCAAAAGCTAAAAGCTAGAAACAATGATTTACCACAGATGGAGGAGACCCACGTAGACAGGGACATGGGTCGTCATCAGCAGTTAAGAGAGAGACAGAGACAGAGAGAGGCAGAGAAAGAGTGCCATAGGATAGTGGGAGGGGAATATCATCCAAACACTTTATATACCTGTATGAAATGTTATAATAAAGCCCATAATTACATTTGATTAACACATGTTAATAACAAAGACAGAAGGCCAAAAAGAGAAAGCCAGATGGGCACTGGCATTGGTCTGCAGAGATGGGAGCCAGAACCTCATGCTCCTGCCTCCACAAGTAGCAATCTACTCCCACTGCCGTGTCTTCCTCGCCAGGATAAGCTGTGCCCTCAAACGCTTATTAACTGGGTGTGAGCATGTGCACTTGTGCTCCCTCGAGTACGCGTGCGCGCGCGCGCACACACACACACACACACACACACACACACACACACACACACACACACACACACACACACAGCTCCGCTAACTAATTCTTGTATTTATTTCCCTACATTAGTCTCTCTTTCCCTTCCTTGGGAAAGCCCCATTGTCTGGTGCCAAGCGTGGGGGACAGGCTATGCCTAAGTGTGCAATTAGTTCTTCTCTGAAGCCCACTGAGCAGTTCACTCAGTTCAACTGAGATGACAGAAGCCAAGTATTCTGTAAGTTGATGAAACAGGAAGGTGAACAAAAGAGAATTGCAAGGTGAAAAAATAGATGAAGATAGAGTTGTAGGACAAATTCTGTTAAATCACATAGGCCAGGCAACTTGCTAAAGAGTGAAATGACCACAAAAGACAGATGAAAACAGTGTGTGCATTTTCACTTTAAGGAAACTGAATCTAAAAATTGCAGATGGATAGAACTCCAATCAGAGAATTCATACTTTCCATAGTATGGAAACTAGTCTCTTATCAAATAATTTGTATTCACAATTTTGTGGCTTCTTTTGTTTTTTCATAGTGTCATTTGATACTATTTTCTAAATTTTTGGAGCAGTCCAATTTTGTCATTATTATTATCTTTCTCTACTTGCATTTTTATTGTCATAAGAAACCATTTACAAACCCAAGGCCATGAAGATTTGTCTTCATTGTTTTCAGAATTTTGAGGTCTATTTTGCTGGCCATAGTGATGTATGCCTATAATCCTTTTCCCCAGGAGATAGAGGCAAGAAGGTCAGGAAGTCAAGGTCCTCCTCTGGTACATATTGGGTTCCTGAGCCAGCTTGAGTTACATGAGACCTTGTCTCACAAACAACATCAACCACAAAAAAGCAAAGAAAATGTTATGGTTTTAGTTCTTATGTGTTGTCACTGATTTATTTAGAGTTAATGTCTGTTAGTCTGCAAAGGTTACTATATGCCAGAGAAAGAAGTTTTCTTTCTTACAAGTTTAGGAGGTGGTCTAGTATCAAGATGATAGCATGGCTTTCTCCCTGTCTTTCCATCTGTTTTCCTTTTTTTGCTGTGTCTTTGGGGCAGACAGAAATTGAGACAGCTCTAGTATCTTCTTTTATAAAGACACCAGTGCTATTATGATGGACCTATCCTCACGACTTCATCTAAACCTGTCCCCAGGAGGACCCATCTATAAACACCATCACTTTGGGATTATGGCTTGAATATATAAATTTGGGGTGAGGGAGGAAACAGATATTCATTTTGTAATCATGTTGGCTTATAGTTTGGGTTGTAGGTTTAATTTCATTTATTTTGCCATGTAGACAGCTAGATGCCCCAATCCCAAGTTGAGTACATTTTGGTATGCCTGTTGAAAATTGATTCACTAGAAATATTTATGTTTTGGTCCTGAATTTTATTCTGTTCATAGATATGTCTAACTTTGTGGCAATATTATACTCTTGTTTACTGTAGTTTTCTAAGGTTAAAAATTGTCAAGTTTGGATACTTCAACTTTGTTCATCTTACTTAATATTGTTTTTGCTTTTAGGGTCATCATATAATTCTGAGTGAAAATTTTTTCCATTTTTATAAAAAAAAAAAAAGCCATGGAGAAGGAACAGGAGTCACTCTGTAGGTTACTTTGGGAATGGACATTTAAAGATGACTAACAGAATGGATAAAATGGATAAAAAAAAAAACCCCCAGGATTCATCATACTGCTGCATATAAGAAACACATCTCATCAACAAAGATAGACATTACCTCACATTAAAAGGCTGGAAAAAGGCTTTCCAAGTAAACAGGCCCAAGTAGCAAGCTGGAGTAGCAATTCTTTTAATATCTAATAAAATAGACTTTCAACCACTTCATATTCATCAAAGACAAAAATCCACCAAGTTGACATCTCAATTCTGAACATCTATGCTCTAAATTCAAGGGCATCCACATTCATAAAAGAAACATTGCTAAAGCCTAAATCTTTACACATCAAACCTCACACATTAATAGTGGGAGACAGAAACTAAACAGAGAAATAATGGAGCTAACAGACATTATGAATCACAGGATCTAACAGATATCTAAAAAACATTTCACCCAAACCCCAAAGAATATACCTTCTTCTCAGCACCTTATGGAACCTCTCTAAAATTGACCATATAGCTGCTCACAAAACACGCATCAACAGATACAAAAAAATTGAAATAACCCCTTGTGTCTAATCAAATAACGGTGGACTAAAGCTTGACTTCAATAACAGCAGAAAGCCTACAAACTCATGAAAACGGAACAGCTCTTTAATCAATGATCACTGGTCAGGAAAGAAACAAAGAAGGAGATTGAAGACTTTTTAGAATTCAATAAAAATGAAAGCACAACATATTCAATTTATCGGACACAATGAAAGCAGTGGTAAGAGGAAAATTCATAGCACTAAGCGCTTTCATAAAGAAATCGGAGAGTTCTTATACTAGCAACTTAACAGCACATCAGAAAACTGTAGAACAAAAAGAAGCAAACACACCCAAGAGGAGTAGACGACAGGAAGTAATAAAATTCAGGACTGGGAGAGAAAATGGGAACTGTCCAGGCAGCCACTGGTATGTCATTTCTTAGTTTGGGAAGCTGCAGGCCCTGCACTTCCTATATAATCAGATATATTTATCCTTCTCAGGTCTCTGAGGTGGTTGAAGAATAGACAGCTAGAGTCTCATAGTTAAATTTGAGTTGTTTAGGAATCAAGAAGGGATCTGGATCTAAGAAGATATTTTTAAAATTATGAGGCAAGTTAGTATGAAAGCTGAGTTAGATATAGAACTTTAAACTCATGGAGATGGTTAGATAGTAGAATGTTAAAGTTAGGTACCAAATACATATGGACTGGACATTGGGAATGTATGTTAAGCCATATAACTCACATAATTGTGGCCTACTTATTTCTGTTGTTTTGTATTGTATTTATTGTTATAAGAGAAAGAGCCATTTGTTGAACTGAAAGGGGGAGCTGTTGGGGGAAAAAGATATACCTTAAACTTAAAAAAAGGGTAGAGGTTGGGGGGGTTTGAGGGGGAGGAGGGTGGATGGGACTGGAGGGGGGAATAGGGAGGAGATTGTGATTGAGATGTAACTTGAAGAAATAAAAAATAAATTATAAAAAAATAAAAAAACCCCAAACAGTTAACTAAGCATAAAATATAAAATAAAAATAAAAAGCAATAAAAAATTCAGGACTGAAATCAATAAATTAGAAACAAAGAGAACAATACAAAGAATCAAAAAAACAAAACAAAAAACAAAAACTAATAGCTGGCTCTTTGAGAAAATCAACAAGATGGACAAACCCTCAGTCAAACTAACTGAAAGGCAGAGAGAGAGTATCCAAATTAATAAAATCAGGAATGAAAAGGGGGACATAACAACAGACAGTGAGGAAATCCAGAGAGTCATTAGATCTTACTTCAAAAGCCTATACTCCCCAAAATTGTAAAATCTAATTGAAATGAATGATTTTCTACCACTTATCAAAGTTAAATCAAGAAACATAAACTATTTAAATAGTCCTGTCATCCCTAAGGAAATAGAGGAGGGCATCAAAAGTCTCCTAACCAAAAAACAAAACAAACAAACAAACAAAAAACCCCAAACAACCCAAGACCAGATGATTTTAGTGCAGAAATCTACCATACTTTCAAAGAAGAACTAATACCAACACTCCTCAAACTATTCCACAAAATAGAAACAGAAGGAACACTACCAAACTCGTTCTATGAGGCCAGTTATCCTTGTACCTAAATCACACAAAGACTCAACAAAGAGATAATTCAGACCAATTTCCCTTATGAACATTAATGCAGAAATACTCAATAAAATACACACCAAATATAAGCACACATAAAAAACATTGTCCACCATGATCAAGTAGGCTGCATCCCAGTGATGCAGGGATGGTTCAGTATATAAAAATCCATTAATGTACATGAACATAGACTTTGTTACCTGTTAATGAGACACTTTGCCTTAGTGGTACTTCCTTGTAGGCCCCCAGTGTATGAGGAGGCTCTTGGCTGTCATGTGACTGCTGAACTGGGGCGAGGGACTGTTATGTAGGGACACTCCACTCTGGAGGAGTGTGATGGAAGGGATAGGGGGTAGAGGGTGGGAGTGTGGGACTGGGAGGGGTGGAAAGAGGACACTATGATGAGATGTACCTGAAGTAATAAATAAATATTAAAAAAGAAAATCCATCAACGTAATCCACAATATAAACAAACTGCAAGAAAAAAATCCATATGATGATCTCATTAGGTGCTGAAAAAGCCTTGGACAAAATCTAATGTTAGGATCGAGAACAAATGTGCAAAGTATGTGCTAGACACTTAGTGCTTTTTACGTGAGGGGTCAGTGTTCCTACTTTTTGACCATGGAACACAAGAGAGCTAAATGGTCCAAGCAGAGACCATGGTAGCCAATCTTGGCGCTCTTCTTAGGCTTCTCATAGGTAGAGATGATTGATAACCGTAGGTGCATACCTTTAATCCCAGCACTTGGAAGGCAGAGGCAGGTGGAACTCTGTAAGTCTGAGGCCAGCCTGGTCTACAAAGAGAGTTCAGGACAGTCAAGGATCTGTTACACAGAGAAACACATCTAGAAAAACCAAAGAAAGAAAGAAAATGATTCTGATATGTTTTCATACAAACACACAGTTGAAGGGAGCATCAGAAGGTGATATTTGTGAGTGGTTCTGGGTTAGTTCTGCCTTAACATTTAAATGATCGATGTTTTTCTTGGTTACTTACAATCCTTTCAGTATCATTCAGTCTTAGGATATTAAACTCAGAATAAGATTCTAATTTCAAGTCTGTTTCATAGACATAACTTTTAAAGCAGTTATTATGATGTGAGACTTTGAATTCTCAAAAGAAAAAAAAAGAAAATATGTTTGAAAATATTAAGTGTAATTGAGGTAAGCTGCTCCAATAAGATGTCTCAGACATGGTTCAGAGGGTGAAAATGTATACCATATGACATGCGGGTCTCACTAAGTAGAAGGGGCTTAGGAGCTTTAACAGATGGTTTAGTAAAGCAGATCTTTTGGAGGAGACCAAACCCTCAGGTATTAGTGATCAGAGGACGTTTTGATCAGAGGAATTGGAAATGGCTTAAAGAATGTTGGGCATGGAAGAAGTGGCACGATCCAAGCAGGTCATTTGAAAGAAATCAAGTTTTTCTGAGCTTGTTTGTCTTGTGTAGAACTCCCATTTGCAATCTTCCCCTGGCAGAAGCATCTCCATAGAGCATAGATGGAAAAGATCTTCTTTACTGACAGGGGTTTGCAAACAAATATGATGAATGTAATGAACTTAGAGGGAGTTAGCAAAACTACATATGTATCCTTGTATATGGATTTGAGGACAGAAAAATAAAAATAAGCAAGTCTACTTCTTTCCTTGGCTGTTGTGTACTGTTTTGAGTAGAGAATTGGAGTTTCTGTCTCTGTGCTTTAGTGCCCTTTGTGAAATCCTTCTCCCAGTCTGCAATGGCAACAGTTTGTGAGCAAGGTATCTTTCTGCCTTCAAAACTATAACAATGAACTCTACTCCTCTTTCTGAACAAGAACACATGAACTTTATGTTAGTTTCTTGATTATTAGGAAGTGGTAACAATGATTCATGTCTCCTAGTGACTGAAGTTGGGAAGAGAAATGAGAATTAAGATAGTGTTTAGAGAAACTGAAGACCAGAAGGAATATTGATTGAAATTATATTGTAGCAGCAACCATCAGGGGCTATAAAATTGATCTGCATGGATCGGTAGCAATTCAGTTTACAATGTATTTTTCACCAAAGAATATTTTAGAGGCATATTAATCAGAGGAAGTTAGAGTGTATTGTGTCAATGAGCCTGATATCTCAGTGACTTAGGCACACAATTCTGTTTCTTTTCTTTTCTTTTTTATTATAATGTTTATTTTTTATATCAAGTTACATTTCCATCATAGTGCCCTATTTCCACTCCTCTTGGTCCTACCCTCCTACCCTCTCCTCCCTCTCCCACCCATCCCACTCTTTCAATGTGGAGTGTCCCTACAAATCAGCCTCTCTCAGTTCAACAGTCATATGATGGTTAAGAGCTTCCTCTTGCACTGGGGGCCTACATGGTAGCACCCCAGGGCAAATTGTCCCCTTGATAGGTAACAAAGCCTATGTTCCTGAACTTTTTGATGTGTTGGTTATAGGATTGTTATCCTGTACTATATGGCTAAAATCCAATTATAAGTGAGTAGATGCCATGTACATCTTTCTGAGTCTGGGTTAGCTCACTCAGCTTTTCTAGTTCCATCCAGTTTAAAGCCTGACACACTAAATCTAATAGAAAAGAAAGTGGGGAAAAGCCTCGAATTCATTGGAACAGGTGACAACTTCCTGAACAGAATAGAGCTCAGGCTTTAAGACCAACAATCAATAAATGGGACCTCATGAAACTGAAAAGCTTCTGTACAGCAAAGGACACTGTCACTAGAACAAAACGGCAGCCTACAGATTGGGAGAAAATCTTTTTTTTTTCATTAATTAATTAATTTATTCATTCATAACTACACATTATGTCTCTTCTTTTTTTAATAATTTATTTTTTATTTCTTCAAGTTACATCTCAATCACAATCCCCTCCCTACTCCCCCCTCCAGTCCCACCCTTCCACCTTCCTCCCCCTCAACCCCCCCATCCTCTTCCCTTCTTTTTTTTTTTTTAGTTTAAGGTATTTCTTTTTTCCCCCCAACAGCTCTCCCTTTCAGTCCATAAAATGGTTCTTTTTCTTACAACTATAAATACAATACAAAACAACAGAAATAAATAGGCCACAATTATAAGAGTTATATGGCTTAGCATACATTCCCAATGTCCAGTCCATATGTATTTGGCACCTGACTTTAACATTCTACTATCTAACCATCTCCATGTATTTAAAGTTCTATATCTAACTCAACTTTCATACTAACTTGCCTCATAATTTTAAAAATATCTTCTTAGGTCCAGAACACCCTCTTGATTCCTAAACAACTCAAAATTTAACTATGAGACTCTAGCTATCTATTCTTCAACCACCTCAGAGACCTGAGAGGGATAAATATATCTGATTATATAGGAAGTGCAGGGCCTGCAGCTTCCAAAACTAAAAAATGACATACCAGTGGCTGCCTGGACAGTTCCCATTTTCTCTCCATACATTACAGCATCAATCTTCAGCCATTGGCCCCATTTCTCTGACAGACATTGATTGTAGAGCAGGAATTATGAAGGACTTACCTACCCTGTCTTGGCAGAGCTAGGCTGTCGACTTATCTGCTTCCAAGTTTTGTCCTTTTTGGACAGAAGTCTGTCTACAGTTGAAGCAAGGGGTTTTTCTTGCCAAGAGAACGGCTTACCACCAATTCAATCATCTCCCACTGGAGATTCTTTGATGCTCATCTTCTACTTGGAGTAGAATAGGGGGTGCTGTCAGGAGCTGACATGTCTCGATATCAAAAAATCTTAAGAAAACATCTTTGAATGCCATATTCTGCAGATCTCTTGAGGTTTTTGAAAATGCCCTATCTATCTCTTATATTTAGATAAGCAAATATTGCTTGTCTCTTAGCAACTTGATTTCTGAGTAGCTTAGAAAATAACTGTGATAGACTGTTATAGTAACTAACAAAATGACACGTTTTCATGACTATTAGTTTCTGTTTCTTAATTATCCTAAACAGTTTATGTCGGTTGGTAGCGAGAGGTCAAAACTTGACATTTCATTTTTAAGTATTACTACGAACAATACCTTTAAGAAGCGTTACCCTTAATTTTGTATCAATATACAAAGATCAATACCAATGTGGCCAAATATAATCTTAATTTTGTATCAATATACAAAGATCAGTACCGATGTAGCCCAATACAATCTTAATTTTACATTAATATACAAGGGTCAATACAATTGTGGCCAAATATAATCTTAATTTTGTATCAATATACAAAGATCAATACCAATGTATCCCTATACAATCTTAATTTTGCATTAATATACAATGATCAATACCAATTTAGCCAAATATAATATTAATTTTGTATCAGTATACAAAGGTATAAGGCTATATTCAATAATCTGTCCTTTTTTCTTGATCTTTCCTATGCTATGTCTATGTCCCATTTTTCTCAAGTCTGTTCACTTCTATATAGGAAAGAAAGGAGGATACAGAAAAGCAAAAGAGAGAAGTCCCTGGGTCTAACCTCCAAAACCCATTTAACAAGACCATTTAACAGCTTGTAGTCTTTTCCCCTAAATAACAAAATTTTCTATTATCTATCAAATAACCAAAGGGGGAGAACACCCTCCCCACCTTCTGGGGATGGGACGTTGTTCTCTTAAAATGACTTTCTGCTGATTTGGGACGTAGTAAACCTGTTTGGGGCCCAAATAAGAATGGAAAAATGGTTAAAAATGTTAATAGAATCATTTGATGTTCAGTCCTTTTGTGCTCAGCTATTTAGATGTCCTAAGAAGTTCATAGACAGAAGCTGATCTTCAGAGCTTTACTGAAGATCTGGCTGGAGTAGTCTGTGGAGTTGAACGATCTTAGTGATTTTGAGTTGTTGTGGTTGTAGACTTTTGAGGAAACTGCTATTGAGGAAGTCTGCAAGGCTGGATCATCTGGGCCACTCGTCTTCTTTGGTGTCTGATCTGTTTTCTGCTGAGGTTTCCATTGTCCAGTTGTCTCTGGATTCCTTGAATGGATGCTTTAAATCTCCTGGAAAGATAAGAACAGAGCCCTGCCCTAATCCTAACTCTGGGGCAATTACCTTTTTTTGGGGTGGGGTGGGGTCAGGTAATATTTTTCCTTGAGCAAATTTGGTTTTCTTGACAATATATAAAGTATTACCTTTCAATCTGGATTAAAGAAGAAATTATTTTGATATTTTGGAGCTAAACAAACCTTTAGTGTATATATTTTGAGATCTCAAAGGACAATTTGTTTGAATTGCAGCCTGCCTTTTGTAAGTAGCTTTTAAACTTAAATCTTTCCAAATCCTATGTGCCTGTCTCTGCATTCTAAGTTTTGGGATCAAAGACATGTGGTTCCCAACTGATGGGATTAAAGATGTGCTCCTCTACTCCTGGATCAAAGTTTTTCTCTGTTTAGAGCTTGTTTTGTATCAAGTGGTCTTGAGCTCTGAGATCTGCCTGTTTCTGTCTCTAGTGTGTTGGGATTAAGGGTGTATTCTTCCCCAATGATGTGACTAAGGGTGTGCACCATCACCACCCTGTTTCTTGTAACTCTAGAATTTATAAGACAACTAACTCTATAGTTATCCTCCTGTCTCTACTGGAGGTAACGGCATGGGCTAACACCATGCATTATTTTACCTTAGCTCTAAGTTTTTTCAACTCTTGGAGGTTTGTAAAACCAGGTTGAACAGCTGTCACCTTTAATTTATTTACAGTGTTTTAAACCTGTTCCCTGCTTTTTAATGCCAAACCATGGAAATAGCCTATACCTCTACAAACAAACAAACAAACAAAAAACCAAAAAAACTTTTAAGCTGCTATCAAGTTTGTGTAATCTCTGTAGCCACCTGCAGTCTAACATTCTAATCTGAAATTAAGGCCATTTTCCTTTCATGCCAGTAAGGTAAATTATAGTTTGAAAATTTTATATTGTATTTTTATTATATTTTTAAGCTTATTAACTCTTTTCTTAAAAAAGTATTATTTACTTCTAGAACATAGTTTCCTCCCTCCTCCCCTCTTGGCCCCTCCCTTCCTCTCTCCTTCCCTCCCTATCTCCTTCCCTCCCTCCCTCCCTCCCTCCCTTCCTCCCTCCCTCCTTGTTCCTCAACTTTGTACTCTCCTTCTCCTCAGATGAGGTGGGTCCTCACATATCATACTCCCTCAGATCTTGCGTCATGTGAGGCCCAAAAGCTTCCACTCCCACTGGAGCTTGATAAGGCACACCATCTAGGGTGTGGGGTTCCACTAACCTGCAGCAGATTCCATGACTCACTGGTGGGTAGAATTTTTCCTAGGATAGATATGCTAGGTTCCTATCTATTTGGGTGTGTGGGTTGTAGGATAGTTATCCTCTGATGTATGGTTAACATCCATTTGTAAGGGAATACATACCATGTTTATCTTTCTGGGACTGTGTCAGCTCACTTAGGATGAGCTTTTCTAGTTCCATCCATTTGGTTTTGAATTGCACGATTTCCTCATTTCTGATAGCTGTGTAGTATTCCATTGTGTAAATGTACCACAGATTTTTTATCCATTCTTCAGTTGATGGACATGTGGGTTGTTTCCAGTTTCTGGCTATTACAAATAAAGCTGCTATGAACATTGTTGAGGCAATGTCCTTGTGGTTTTGTTTCAAATCTTTTGGATATATGCCCAAGACGGGTATGGCTGGGTCTTGAGGTAGATTTACTCCCAATTTTCTAAGATATCTCCAGATTGATTTCCAAAGTGGTTGCACAAGTTTGCAGTCCCACCAGCAATGGGGGAGTGTTCCCCTTTCTCCACATCCTCGCCAGCATGTGCTATCATTTGAGTTTTTGATCTTAGCCATTCTGACAGGTGTGAGATGGAATCTCAAAGTTGTTTTAAGTTGCATTTCCCTGATAACCAAAGATGTTGAACATTTCCTCAAATGCCTCTCAGCCTTTAGAGATTCCTCTTCTGTGAATTCTTGGTTTAGCTCTGTACCCCATTTATTGATGGGGTTATTTGATTTTTTGGTGTTTAATTTCTTCAGTTCTTTATATATTTTGGATATTAGCCCTCTGTCAGATGTTGGGTTGGTGAAGATCCTTTCCCACTCTGTAGGCTGCCGTTTTGTTCTAAGGACAGTGTCCTTTGCCTTACAGAAGCTTTTCAATTTTATAAGGTCCCATTTATTGATTGTTTGTTTTAGTGCCTGAGCTATTGGTGTTCTATTCAGGAAGTTGCTACCAGTGCCAATGATTTCAAGGCTTTTCCCCACTTTCTCTTCTATTAATGTTAGTGTGTCTGGATTTATGTTGAGGTCCTTGATCCACTTAGACTTAAGTTTTGTACAGGGTGATAAGTATGGATCTATTTGCATTCTTCTACATGTTGACATCCAGTTAGACCAGCACCATTTATTGAAGATGCTTTCCTTTTTCCATTGTATGTTTTTGGCTTCTTTATCAAAAATTAAGTGACCATAGGTGTGTGGGTTTATTTCTGGGTCTTCAATTCGATTCCATTGGTCAACTGGTCTGTTTCTATACCAGTACCATGCTGTTTTTATTACTATTGTCCTGTGGTACAGCTTGAAATCCGGGATGGTGATACCTCCAGATGTTCTGTTATTGTACATGATTGATTTAGCTATTCTGGGTCTTTTGTTATTCCATATGAAGTTGAGAATTGTTTTTTCCAGATCTGTAAAAAATTGAGTTGGTATTTGGATAGGAATTGCGTTGAATCTGTATATTGCTTTTGGTAAGATTGCCATTTTTATTATGTTGATCCTACCTATCCCTGAACAAGGGAGATCTTTCCATCTCCTGATATCTTCTTCAATTTCTTTCTTCAGGGACTTGAAGTTCTTATCATACAGGTCTTTCACTTGCTTGGTTAGAGTTACCCCCAGGTATTTTATATTATTTGTGGCTATTGTGAAGGGTGTTGATTCCCTTATTTCTTTCTCAGCCCATTTATCTTTTGTGTAAAGAAGGGCTACTGATTTTTTTGAATTGATTTTGTATCCGGCCACCTTGCTGAAGGAGTTTATCAGCTGTAGAAGTTCTCTGGTGGAATTTTTGGGGTCACTGATGTATACTATCATATCATCTGCAAATAGGGATACTTTGACTTCTTCCTTTCCAATTTGTATCCCCTTGATCTCTTTTAGTTGTCTTATTGCTCTAGCTAAAATTTTAAGTACTATGTTGAAGAGATATGGAGAGAGTGGGCAGCCTTGCCTTGTCCCTGATTTTAGAGGAAATGCTTTAAGTTTCTCTCCATTTAGTTTGATGTTGGCTATTGGCTTGCTGTAAATTGCTTTTATTATTTTTAAGTATGGTCCTTGTATGCCTGATCTCTCTAAGACTTTTATCATGAAAGGGTGCTGTATTTTGTCAAAAGCTTTTTCAGCATCCAATGAGAAGATGATCATGTGGTTCTTTTCTTTCAGCTTGTTTATGTGGTGGATTACATTGATGGATTTTCTAATGTTGAACCACCCCTGCATCCCTGGGATGAAGCCTACTTGATCATGGTGTATGATACTTTTGATGTGATCTTGGATCCGGTTTGCAAGGATTTTATTAAGTATCTTTGCATCCATGTTCATAAGGGAAATTGGTCTGAAATTTTCTTTCTCCGTTGGGTCTTTGTGAGCTTTAGGTATCAGGGTAACTGTGGCCTCATAGAATGTGTTTGGCAGTATTCCTTCTGTTTCTATGTTGTGGAAGAGTTTGAAGAATATTGGTGTTAGCTCTTCTTTGAATGTCTGGTAGAATTCTGTGCTGAAACCATCTGGGCCTGGGCTTTTTTTGGTTGGAAGACGTCTAATGACTTCTTCTATTTCCTTAAGGGTTATAGGACTGTTTAATTTGTTTACCTGTTCTTGATTTAACCTTGGTAGGTGGAATCTATCAAGAAAATTGTCCATTTCATTTAGATTTTCCAATTTTGTAGAGTACAAGTTTTTGAAGTAGGACCTAACGATTCTTTGGATTTCCTCAATGTCTGTTGTTATTTCCCCCTTTTCATTTCTGATTTTGTTGATTTGGGTATTTTCCCTCTGCCTTTTAGTTAGTTTAGCTAAGGGCTTGTCTATTTTGTTGATTTTCTCAAAGAACCAGCTCTTGGTTTTGTCGATTCTTTGTATTGTTCTTTTTGTTTCTAAGTTGTTGATTTCAGCCCTGAGTTTGATAATTTCCTCTCGTCTGCTCCTCTTGGGAGTGTTTGCTTTTTTTTTGTTCTAGCTCTTTCAGGTGTTCTTTTAGGTGGCTAGTATAGGAATTCTCCAGTTTCTTTTTGAAGGCACTTAGAGCTATAAACTTTCCTCTTAGCACTGCTTTCAATGTGTCCCATAAGTTTGGGTATGTTGTGCCTTCATTTTCATTGAGTTCTAAGAAGACTTTGATTTCTTTTTTTATTTCTTCCCTGACCCAGAGGTCATTGTGGAGAGAGTTGTTCAGTTTCCATGTTTTTGCAAGCACTCTGTTGTTTTGGTTATTGTTGAAGCCTAGCTTTATTCCATGATGGTCTGATAAGTTACAAGGAGTGATTTCAATTTTCCTGTATCTGTTGAGGCTTGCTTTGTGACCGACTATATGGTCGATTTTGGAGAGGGTTCCATGAGGTGCCGAGAAGAAAGTGTTTTCTTTTGTTTTGGGGTGAAATGTTCTGTAGATATCAATTAGGTCCATTTGATTCATGACATCTGTGAGGTTCATTATTTCTCTGTTTGGTTTCTGCATTGTTGATCTGTCCAGTGGTGAGAGTGGTGTGTTGAAGTCTCCCACTATTAATGTGTGAGGTTCAATGTGGGATTTGAGCTTCAGTAGTGTTTCTTTAATGAATGTGGGTGGTCTTACATTTGGGGCATAGATGTTTAGTATTGAAATTTCATCTTGGTGGATTTTTCCTTTGATGAGTATATAGTGTCCTTCCCCGTCTCTTTTGATTAATGTTAGTTGAAAATCCAATTTGTTGCATACTAGAATTGCTACTCCAGCTTTTTTCTTGGGTCCATTTGCTTGGTATATCTTTTTCCAGCCCTTTACTTGGAGATAATGTCTATCTTTTTTGCTGAGGTGTGTTTCTTGTAAGCAGCAGAATGTGGGATTCTGTTTTCGCATCCATTCTGCTAGCCTGTGCCTTTTTATTGGGGAATTGAGTCCATTGATGTTGAGAGATATTAATGACCAGTGATGGTTACTTCCTGCCATCTTGATGTTGGTAGAAATAGTGTGTGAGTGAGCTTCTTTTCTTTTGTTTTTGCTGCAGGCATTCTATTTGCTTCCTGTGCTCTCTTGTGTGTAGTTAACCTCTTTGGGTTGAAGTTTTCCTTCTAACATCTTCTGTAGAGCTGGATTTGTGTATAGATATTGTTTGAATTTAGCTTTGTCATGGAATATCTTGTTTTCTCCATCTATGTTCATTGACAATTTTGCAGGGAATAGAAGTCTGGCCTGGCATTTGTGGTTTTTTAGGGTCTGCAAGATGTCTGTCCAGGCCCTTCTGGCTTTTAGAGTCTCTGAAGAAAAGTCAGGTGTGATTCTGATAGGTTTGCCATTATATGTTACTTGACCCTTTTCCCTAGTAGCTTTTAAAATTCTTTCTTTGTTCTGTACATTTAGTGTTTTGATTATTATGTGGCGGGAAGATTTTCTTTTCTGGTCTAATCTATTTGGGGTTCTGTAAGCTTCCTGTACAGTTATAGGCATCTCTTTTTTTAGATTTGGGAAATTCTCTTCAATGATTTTGTTGAAGATATTTTCTGGTCCATGGAGGTGGGACTCTTCTCTTTCTTCTATTCCTATTATTCTGAGATTCCGTCTTTTCATTGTGTCCTTGATTTCCTGAAGGTTTTGTGTCAGGACTTTTTTAGATTTGACATTTTCTTTGACAGATGTATCCATTTCTTCAATTTTATCCTCTGAGCCTGAAATTCTTTCTTCCATCTCTTGTATTCTGTTGGTGATGCTAGTGTCTGTAGTTCCGATTCTTTTCTTAAGGTTTTCCAGTTCTATGGATGTCTCAGATTGGATTTTCTTCATTGCTTCAACTTCCCTTTTCAGGTCTTCCATTCCTTTAAGTGCTTTATTCATTTCCATCACCTCCTTTGCAGTACTTTGTTGTTGCTCTCTGAGGTATTTGATTTCCTCCCTTAGGCCTTCTATTATTAATATAAGCGTAGGATTAAGGTCATTTTCCTTTGCTTCAATTGGGTTCAGCTGTCCAGAGGTGTCTGTAGCATTATTGCTAGGATCTGGAGACATCCTATTGTTTTGGTTTTTTTTTACCATGTTCTTGCGCTGACCTTTTGTCATCAGATGGACCCAGGTGTTATCTGTTTGTTTCTTTTGTTACCTGACCTTGGTGCTCAGGAAAACTCCCTGCCCTGGGGGTTGGCTGATCCTGAGATCCTGGTGTTTACCTCCAGATGGCGGGCAGATTCCTGTAATAGACTGACTGGCTCTCGGAGAGGAGAGGAGGGTGGCTGCTGCTCTCCTCAACTGCTTGTGACCCAATTGGACCAATATAGGGGGGATTGGAGTGGGGAGAGGGCTAGCCTCTGAGGACCTGGGAGCTGACAGGTCTCCTCAGAAGAAAGGCAGGTAGAGCTGTGGTTGGGTCTGTGTTCTCCTCTCACTGACCCAGTCGTTCTGGCTCCCCAGCTAGGCTGACTATGCAGGCAGGGAGCTCCACCCACAACAGATGCCGGCCTCAGTGCGCCTGTTGCTGACTGCCTCAGATGCTTGGGTGCTAGGGTGAGTGACCCACCCGCCCCAGTATTTGTGGAGAACACACTGTCGCGGGCTCTGTTTGCAGGCAGTCTTGGCTCCTAATTGCTTTGCTGTGACTGGGTTAGGTCTCTGCCTCTCTGCTACCGTGCACACTGTGCCACCATGTTGGAAACTCCGGAAAAAAATAATCTCACTTACCTTTGCTCTTGTGGTGCGGCTCGACTGCAGGCTGGATATCAGGCAGACAGGCGGGGCCGCTGGTCTGTGGCTGGAGCCGTGAGCTGGATCCGCTCCTGGGCTAGATCTCTAGCCAGAGCTCCTCTCCAGACCGGTGATGGAGCTGGCTGATCTCAGGGTTGTGTTCCCGGGAACTGTGTGGGCTGTTTTACCTGGTGACCGGTCTCAATGTTCGCTGTGGGAATTCAGACACTGTGTTTCACTGTAGGCTAGGGGACCTCACATTCACTCCACAGTGACTAATCTCATTCACCTACTACTCAGATGCACTGCTCTATGGTCGGCACCATCTTGGACCTCCCGGGAGAAAATCTTTAGCAACCCCACTTCCAACAGAGGGCTAATATCCAAAATTTATAAAGAACTCAAGAAATTAAACACCAAGAAACCAAATAATCCAATCAAAAAATGGGGTACAGAGCTAAACCGAGAATTCACAAAGGAGGAATCCCTAATGTCAATGAGACACTTGAAGAAATGCTCAACATCCTTAATCATCAGAGAAATGCAACTCAAGATGACTCTGAAATTCCATCTCACACCTGTCAGAATGGCTAAGATCAAAAACTCAAATGACAGCACATGCTGGCAAGGTTGTGGAGAAAGGGGAACCTCCTCCATTGCTGGTGGGAATGCAGACTTGTACAACCACTATGGAGGTCAGTCTGGTGATATTTTAAAAACCTTGGAATAGCCCTACCTCAAGACCCAGCCATACCACTTCTGGGTATACATCCAAATGATTCCTCACCAAACCACAAGGACACATCCTCATCTATGTTCATAGCAACCTTATTTGTAATTTCTAGAAACATGAAACAACCCATATATGTCCCTCAATTGATGAATGGATAAAAAGATTGTAGTACATTTACACAATGGAATACTACTCAGCTTTCAGAAACAAAGAAATCACAGTTTCCTTTCTTAAACTTGTTTTGTACTTAAGAGCCAAGTGTGAAGAAGGCTTCAGTGTCTGAGTTATCTTTGGGGCATGTAACCTTGGTTGCCATAGCAGAAGAAGAGTGAGTTTAAAGTCTTTCATTGACAAAGACCTCAATCCATGTCTATCTATTCATTATCTACTATTGAATACTGAGTCGTATGGTCTAATCTGTCTTCCAGGGGATAGGGAATGTAACCTGTGTGTAAGGATGGGTCAAAAAGAGACCAATACAAACTTCACTCAAGAAAGCAGAGAATAAGAAACAAAGTGGAAAAGATGAATATTTATCATAAGGTAAAGGACCTGGGATGTTTTTCAGCCCATTTTAGGATAAGCTCCAGGCTAGCGGCTGGTTGATAGACACACAGGAGCTTTGACTCTTGTGTCCTTGTGACTTGATCATCTTCTCTCACTCTTGACAGCTCTCTTCACCCTTTGGATCCTTTCTGCTCTTAACACGAGCCAAGCTTGTATTTCCTTCAAGGATCTTGTATTTATTGCTCATTCTGCCTAGAATGTTCACTCTCTCATTAAGCATATCCATTTTACTCATAAAGGATTTGATCACCATCTTTTTAGAGAAAGCTTACTCAACTACTCAGTCTGAAGAAACCACAATTCCTAGCTATTTCCTACCTATGTAGCTATTGCATTTAAATCTTCCCTTTCCTCTTTTCCCTCCTCTTCTCCCTCCATTCTTTTTAACTTGTGGTGCTGGAGACTGAACTTCAGGCTTTGCTAATCTAGAAATTGCTCTACCACATTCTTAGCCCTCCATTCTAGAATTTATAACCACATGGCATTTCCATATTTGTTTCTTTTTATGATTGTTTCACTTCACTGCAACATGTTCATTTGACTAAAGCTCTTATTTGTCTACTTCACCATTGTACCTCCAGGGTTCAGTAAGCATCTAAGAAATGTTTATTCAATAAATAAATCCAAAGAGAACTGACCAGAGTGCTACAAGGGCCATAACTACCAAATAATGCCTTCATATATAAAAGTGTGTATGTTCAACATTAAAAGCCATACCAAAGAAAAGATCCCCAAAACCAATAAGAAAAAAGACCTTGGGTGCTCACAGAAAACCACACACACACACACACACACACAAACACACACACACACACATAAAATCAATTAACTTAGGTGGTATGACAGCTTTGGGTACAATGAATAAATTATGTATCCACAAATGTAATTTTGGCATTTTGTCCAATCTTGAGAATGGTGGCTAGCTACTGATGTGGATCCTAATATTCTTAGTTTCTCGCTATTCATGTGGTTCTTGTGTCTCCTCTCATTGAATCAGTTATGGCTTTATGTGACTAATGGAATATGGCAGAGATGACTGTAAAATCTTGGATAACTTGCTCTAGAGGGCTCAGAAAGCTGTGATGATTTGAGGAGACTGAAGCAGGCCTATGGAGACATCCATATAGAGATGAATTGGGACTCCAGGCAAAGGCCAGCACTATTTTGCCACTAAAGTGAGCATGGTACCTTTGGAAGTAGATCTTCCAGGGGTCATAAACCTTCTGAGCTTTTATGGTTCAGCTAAGCAGAATTCTTGAGCTCTAAAACCTGCAAGGAGCAAGAAATGATTATAATTTTGAAATGTTTTATAATATAACCAGACTAACTAGAACATTGAGATCTCTTCAGACCCTCAAAGGGTTTCTTCTCTCAGTCATGCTCATTCTCTTTGGGAATGGAAAGGAAATGGGGGGGGGGGGGGGGAGAAAGGAAACCGTAATGGTCCTAGCCAGTTGTGTGAAGCAAACCACTCTACATGCCAATGGGGTGGTGGATGTTTGAGACAGAGGATCATCATATACATCTCCTTTGCAAAGCAAGTGGAAAGAAATGTAACATTATTGGTTAATTCAGTAAAACAACGCCAAATTGCATGTTAGCGGCTGTGTCCACACAAATAGCTAATTGCTGAATTTTTCTGATTTAGACTGGATTATTTGGATAATGTGTAGGATCCTGGAAGGCTTAAAATGTAAAGCTACAAAATGTAAACTAGATCTTTATTTTTTATTTTTATTTTTGGCCAGACAACAAGATGCAAATTTAATAGGTTTCTTTCAAAAGTATATATTTTCAAAAGTATAATCTGAAGAATGTTCTGCTAATCTTGAGGGACCTGTGACATAAACAGTGTCACTTTATGATTATAAACTGGTATTTCAATTGTCTTCCTTGGAGATTTCCCATTCAGTTGAAAAGCTGACCTGTTGCACATGTGTACACTCATACCTGGCCTTTGACCTCCCCATGAAGTACTCTTCCAGTTTGTAAACTGCTGTTCTGCTATAAGCCTTCAAGGAATTAAAACTAATCTGTTCATGTGCTTGAGGTTTTGGATCTCTGCGCATCTTTGGTTCTTTCCCTTCTGGTGTGATAAGCTTCTCTTAATGTATTTCTGAAAGTCTTTGAGGTGTCAGTATGAAGGAGGAGAGTCCTTGTTCTAGTTTGCTTCCTGTTTCTGTGATAGACACTTGGACAAAACAACTTGGACAGGAAAGTGTTTCCTTCAACTCTTAGGTTACATCTATCATTGAGGAAAGCCAGGGCAGAATCTAAGGCAGGATCACAGAGGCTGGAAATGAAAGGGAGATCATGGAGGTACACTGCTCACTGGCTTGTTCTCAGATTCACATTCATCTACCTGTCTTTATACAGCCAAGGCCCACCTGCATAGGGATGGTGCTGCCCACAGTGGGCTGGACTCTCCTACATCAACAGGTATTCAATAAAATGCCCACAGGCCAATTTGATGGAGACAATTCTTCACTGAGGTTTATTCTTTCCAAGTGACTCTAGGTTTGCGTCAAATTAACAGCTGAAGCTAACTATGGCAGCCTTCCAGCATTTGCTCTTCTTATCTATGGCTTTGAACACGGCTTATTATTAAGCGGTCCAGTTTTTATAGAATCTGAAGCACACCTTGTCTCTATTTGCATTTTCAAGTCATTGTGTTTACTCCCCTGACATCTTTTTTGTTAATGTTTATTTATTACTTCAAGTTACATCTCCATTACAGCCCTCTCCCTCCACCCCTCCCAGCCCCACCCTCCTACCCTCTCACCCTTCCCCCAGAATGCATAATTCTTTTTTTTCAGTCCAACAAATGGTTCTTTCTCTTATAACAATAAATACAGTACAAAACAACTGAAATAAATAGGCCACATTTCTCAGAGTTATATGGCTTAGCATACATTCTCAATGTCCAGTCCATATGTACATACCCACCTCCCTTTTCACATAGCAGCTCTTTTGACCTCTTCTGGGCACCTACACGAATAGTCTGTGGGACTCATTCATGAGAATGTTCTTTTTCTCAATATCTAGTCTAAACTTTCCCTTCCTTAGCTGAAGGCTTTCTGTCCTCCATTTTTGAAACTACAAGTGGTTGCCTTTCTTCACTGAAGACTAAACTTTGTACTTAATGGCTAGAATGTCAAACAAACATTAATTTTGTCTCCTGCGTCTTTACGGATGGAGGAATGCCCAAAAGCAATTTCACGTTAGACGGCAGAAGTGTTTACATAGTGTTCGTTAGCCTCTGATTCATCTCAAATCACTTGGATCAAGCTTAATTTCTCAAAGATGCCAATGGCATAGGACTCCATGTTGAGACTTCATAACCATTCAGTATGCCTATATTTTATTCTAAATTATGTCTCCCCCTTATACAAGCACTTACTGTAAAAAGGTTGCTTATGTACTTGCAAAGGACCATTATGTGCCTCAGCAACACATGTAACAGGTTTGAAAATTTCTCTGCATAGATAGGGTCTACTCTTAGATCACTTAATATGCAAAAATTCATACTTTCCAAAGAGCTATGTAAGGAGCAATTATTCATATCCAGCCAAGCATTCCCACTCCACAAACACACATGCATATGGGCTGGTCACACCGGAATTCCATCTTTGAAAGTGTAGCCCTTAGGGATAACTAGCTCAAGAGTTTAATGGAGGTCTTTTAGGAGGACACTGAATGTTCTTGATACTTTCATGCTTGTACTAAACTAGGGGATGGAATGGAACCAAGAAGAACTAGAAATGGAATGATCTAGTATCTTGAGTCATCATTTCTAGACATGGATTAATTTGACCTACTCTTTATTCATAAAAAAAAAGCTCATTGAGATCCTAGTTTCAAATTCATGGGAATTTTGATGGGGAAGATGAAAAGGTAAAGGATTTTGGCATGGGATCATTGTGATGAACATAGTACAATTTTCAAGTGAGTGGAAGGGCTGGTTAGTAGAAGGTGCTACTGGAGAGAGTTAGGCATTTTTCTGTCTATCCCAACTGTCATGTTTGTGGTACCCTTTTTTCTTTTTCTACCAACTTTGAAGTATTTTAAAAATTATGTCAAGGAGACTGACTCATCTGTATTCATCTTCAGTGAAGTCTCTGAGGACAGGAAGAATGATGTAGTGTTGGGTGTCATAACATGGGATGAAACTGTTGGATAAAATTCCATTCTGCCAGCTAGACAAAATTTAAAGTTATATGAAAATTCAAATGAAATGCTTTATAGCTAAGAATATTTTTAGCGATGCTGATGGTAGCAGATCACAATAAAGGGCCAATCTCAAGAAGGTTTTTGTTTATAGGAATGAAGTGAATAGAGCTCAGATACACTGTTGCAGATGCTGAGGTACAAACTTTATGAAGAAGTAAAAAGGAGATGGATGGTCCAGATACAATAAATGAAATCAAATGGTCTGTAGAGAGACTTAGTGGCGATGATGGCATATTTACTTAATATTTGTGTACAATGTTCCAGGCACCATTCATAATTTTTTGCATAAATTATTATTATTATTGAGATTAAAATATCTCATGCCCAGATATACCACCCCTGGGAATATACCCAAAATATGCTTCACCAAACCACAAGGACATTTCCTCAACAATGTCCATAGAAGCTTTATTTGTAATAGCTAGAAAATGGAAACAACCCAGATGTCCCTCAACCGAGGAATGGATAACAAAACTGTGGTACATTTACACAATGGAATATTACTCAGCTATTAGAAACCAGGACATCTTGAAATTTGCAGGCAAATGGATGGAACCAGAAAAGATCATCCTGAGTGAGTTAACGCAGTTCCAGAAAGACACACATGGTATTTACTTCCACTCATAAGCAAATATTAACTATTATGTACAGGACAATCATGCTACAATCCAAAGACCCAAAGAAACTAAATAGCAAGGAGGGCCCAATAGATGATGCTTGAATCCCTCTAAGTAGGGGAAATAAAATAGTCATCTGAAGTGGATGGAGAACCCAACAGGAGCCTGAAGTGACTGCCGTCTGGGATGCTCTCTCAAGGAGATGGTCAAGGCAGATGCGGAGACCCACGGCCAAACATTGGGTGAAAATTGGGGAGCTGTGGGCAGAAGTTGGGGGAAGGTTTGAGAGAGCTGGAGGGATCAGAGACACAAGACCCACATAGCCAATTAACTCGGACACAAGGGGGCTCATAGAGACTGAACTGCCAACTAAAGGCCATCCATGGAATGGTCCTAAGCCCACTACACCTATGAAGCTAATGGGCTGCTTGGTCTTCAGGTGAATTTCCTTGCAATTGGAGCAGAGTCTATCTCTGACTTGGAAACTGTTGCCTCCCTCTGGATCCCATTTTCCTAGCCTAGCTGCCCTCTCTTGCCTCAGGGGAAGAGGAGGCACTTGCTCCAAATCCAATTTGATTTTCAGGAGTTGGTTGATACTGGGTGGGGAGGGTATGGGGTGGTGGGAGGGAGGGAATGGGAAGAGAGGACAGAGAGGATTATCAATTGGGATGTAAAATAATCAAATAAATTAAAAAAATTAAAAAGTCTCATAATAAAGAGGGATGAGGTGAATTTCCCGAGGTAACAGAGAAGTAGAAGAGGCAGAACTTGAATCCTGGCCTGGTAACCTGAGAAAATAATTTATTTCTTTTGATTCCTATGGAAAATTTCCCCTTAGAAGGATTCATCTTTTCACTATTCTTTTAATTGTTGAAAATCAACTCCTTCTTGTGAAATATTTTTGTGGATAACATTGTACTTTGTGAAATGTCTGCCATGTTTATTTAAAATGCATATATTGAGGACTGGACTGGGGAGATAGCTCAGCCACTAAAGCCTGAGGATTGAGTTGGATGCCTAGCATCCTTATAAACAGCCAGGCTTGTTGAGAGAAGGTCTAATATTGTTTCTGATACATTGAATTCAATGCTGAGATCTGGTTACCGCCCCTTCTGAGGCATTCTCTTGCTTGGTTAATAAAAGTTGCTTATGGCCAATTAGCTGGGCAGAAAGAGAATAGGAAGGCGGGACTTCCTCAGATCAGCAGGAATTCCGCACACACAGAGACTCTTTCCTCTTTCCACTGGGAGACACAGAAGGAGAAAGACGTCTGGAGAAGTCTGGAAGGTACTCACAGGCACATGTTGGTTTGGGGTTAACTTAGAGTAGCTAATTGAGAGTCTGCCCAGCTAAGGACTAAGTGTTAAAATATTAAAAGGTCTTGGTGTGTTTAATTATTGGGGAAAAGACTGCGGCGGCTCATAGGCCCTCAGTCCAAGCAGTCCCGGGCTGTTGGATTCCCAGACTCCCCTTGAGCCCAGGCGAATCTCCCGCCAAGCCGCCGGTAATTCTTCCAGCCTAATATAACAACTTATATTAATTAACAGAGTTTAGGTTATAGGTGGTGTAGGCCACCTTTGGTCCCGGGGCTCTTTCTCCAGGATAAGTTAGGCAACCGGTGAAGGCACTCAGGCCAGGCAGCCTGCTCCTCTGCCAAGCCTCCGGCTACTCCGTCGGCCACTCTGCCAGCCTAATATTACAGTTTATACTTACTAATAACTGCATTAATTAATTTGCAGTTTTCACAGGCTTTCAGTGGCAAATGCTGTAATCATCACTGCTGGGAAGATGGAGACTGGCCAGCAAGTCCAGAAGAATGGATGAGCTCTCAGACTCACTGAGAGACCATATGTCAAAAAGTAATGTAGTGAGTGATTGAGGATGAGTGATTGAGGAGTACACCAGTGTCAACCTCTGGCCTGAATGCACCCACTCACGCACGCACCCACGCACATGTGTACGCACCCATGCACATGCACACCCACGCATGCGGGCACCCACGCACTCACACAGGCACTCACGCACGTACACAGGGACACTCCGAGAAGTCATCCAAGCTGAATAGTGCTGTGACATCTGATTTGTGGCCTTCAACATTATGGCAGCTCTAGAAATAATTTTGAGATGACATCTTACAATGTAGATGTAACAATTTTAACTACCAATGCCCAAATGTAGGTCGCCAGTGAAAATATAGTAAATGAAACATAGAAGAAAAAAGAACAGGAAATACTATTCCTGAATCAACATTCAAGCGCCTTTAACATAGTTTCGTATTTTCTTATATCTGTTACTGTTAGAAGATTCTTCCCTAACTCTCCCTTCTCTCTATTACGCAATGTTTTTCATAGTGGAATCTTCTCATGTATTATATTAAATAAAACTATATGCTTTATTTACTGACTTGGCTAGTTTTTAAATGTTGATTTAAAGTACAATCTGTTAACATGGTCCTTTTTTTTAAAAACCAGATTTTGTGTATGTACTTGTATTGATATATATCAATATATAATATATATTATGTAATAAAATATATTTAAAAGTGTATATATTTTAAAAATAGCCTGTTATGGACTCTTTTTTTTTGAACTCAGCAGCACTGACCTTAGTTAAACAAGTTTCCTTGCTTTTGAAGTACAGTGAGGGTTCCTCTGAAAGAGCCTTAGATATTAAGGCATACACGGTGATTTACTTGGAGACTGATCTCAGGGAAGGATGGGGTGAGGGAAGCAGAGCAGAAAAGGAGGGCAAGGCTGCCTTCCAGGCCAAGGAACTTCCTTGGGAACTTCTGCTGGTGGGTCTACTGGTTTTAAATTTGTTGAGATTTTGGGATGATGCATCACCACAGGTGATTCCCAAGAAGCAAGTAGAGATGTGTTTAAAAAGCACGATTGGAGCGCTAAGCCTTGTTAAAACCTATGTTAGGGTAGGGTAAAGTGCTTGCTGTGTAAATGTGAGGACCAAAGGTCAGAGCCCCTGAACTCACGTAAGCTCTGGGCAGGTGTATCAGCTTGTCTTTAATACCAGCCTTTCGGAGGTGGAGACAGAAGGTCCCCAAGAAATCTGGCAAACCCTGGGTTCGAGTGAGAGCCCCTGGCTCCATCTAAAAAAATAGAGAACAATCAGGGGTGACCTCTGATATCACCTCTAGTTTCTACATGCACAAACATGCATATACAGTGGTGGACATGTGTGCCTATGTACATGGAGACATTCACAGCATGCATACATATTCACCTGCAAAAAAACAAGAAACAGACCCATATTAATGGTTTGCTTATAGTCTTGATTTACATTTAATAAGCTGTCTAACGGGGAGGGTGGTGGTGGGGATTCTTGTTTGCTCTAGCTTCCAGATTTTGTATGTGAATTTAGACTCTATAAACTATAAACTGATGGGGGCTTGAACACACTTATTGAGTGTTCCGGGTTCCTGGTCTCTATCTATGCACCCGATATGATTAGAGATTAGTGTTACTACTTTAAAATAGAGAAAATCAATGTGGAGGCAACTTCTGAATTTAGAAGATACTTTGCTTGAATCTGTTTTGTGATTCATAGGAGTACAAGTGAAAATATTGTGGTTCTGTTAAGACAGAATCTTTTTGTTTTGACCTATAATCTTGTAAAGTTACACAAGCTTTGGAGAATGGAAAAGAATCCATGATAACCCAGACTGAAGTTGATTCTCACTGTTCATTTGCACAATTTGATAGTTTTGGGTAGAAACAATTGGATATGAAAGGGTACAGCATGTCTCATCTCATTACACGAAGTGAGACATGCTGATTTCTGTTTTCATGCTTGGAAAGGCTGAGCACTAATACTTTAGTTTATGAAACCAGACCCATTGCTGCATTTGTCCATTCTCAGTACTGTTCTTCATCTCCTGCAGTTGTTAAGGGACAGTGATCTGAAATGACAGCCAAAAGCCTGACACAGCCTATGATTTAAATGGCCTGATTTTTTTCAAATACATTTTTTTAATTATTCACTAAGAATGATGGTGAGGATTGCAGACAAAAACATTTCAACTACCCCATGAAATGAGAACTATCAGTGACCACCTTTGCCTCTCTGCATCACCATAGCCCAGCTAGTAGGAGTTGCCTGGTGGAGGAGATAATGGGAACGCAGCAGAGCCAGGAGCTTGTGGGAAAAAGCCTGGTGTAATATTGAAATTGTTGCTCAGAACAGTAAATCACACTGAAAATGCTGAAGGGTCAGAACAGAAGAACAACTTGAAATCATTAGTCAATGGGATGTAGTCATCTTAATGCTGAAAGGGCACCAAGATAGATGTAGTCACTATGAGAAAGCTGTGGAAGATAGCAAGTTTCAAGTTATAGAAGACTTGATTATAGAGACAAATACACACTGAAGCTGGGTGTGGTGTGATACACCTGTAGTCCCAGTGTTTTTGGAAGCAGGGCCTGGAGGATTGTGACTTCAAAGGCAGCCTGGGATATGCAGTTAGACCCTATCTCAGAAAAACTGCATGCGGAAACACAGAGGGGTAAAGAGATGTGTACGACAAATGCAAACTACTTTCAAATAGTGAAAAATGATCAGATAGCTACACACAAATAAACAAATGGACACAGTTACAGAGAAAGAGAAAGGGACGAGAGGGAGGAAAGTAAGGAAAAACAGACGTGCAAGGTAAAGTAGGTGGTAACAAAATGTTAATAACAGGTGACATCATCCTTGTAGCTTTTCTCAATGTTTGAAATGAAAAGTTGACAGAAACACATGGATGAACACACATACACACAAACATACACACACACACTCACACACACAGATACACACACACACACACACACACACACACACAGATACACTGATGGGAGGCAATTCATCCTGAGTATTGATTCCTCGGCTAGATTATTTCATCATTTTCTCCCATCTACCCCTCATCCCCATATTTAAGTACCTAAAGAACGTCTTTGATGTCCAATGCCCTCTCACTTCCTCTAAGATGGGAGTTCTCAACCTGTGAATTGAGACCTCTTTGTGGGGTTGACCAACCCTTTCACAAGGGTCACTTGAGACCATCGGAAAACACATCGCAGTTCATAACAGCAGCAAAATCGCAGTTATAAAGTAGCAACAGAATAATTTTATGGCTGGGGGTATCCGCAACATGAGGAATTGTATTAAAGGGTCACAGTATTAGGAAGGTTGAGAACCTCTGCTCTAAGACATCAAGGAACATGAGTCTTCTCGTTGCTTCTTGTTTCTTCCTCTGGAGGCCATGACTCTTTGACGCCAGAGAACACTAATCTGGAAGGCAGAGGCTGTCCCTTTGAGGCACAGAATGCTGCTGGTGAATGTGCTATTTGTTCAGGATTTTCTGGGACTACATCCTTAGGTGTCAATACACCTATGCTTTCCTATTGTTGGTCTTCTTTGCTTAGCACAAATGTTTCTGGTGGTGGCTCAGGAGATGGAGCATCCTCTGCTTTCTCTCTCGGAAAGACACTTTGAAAGTCACAAGGATGCACCCTTCTCTATCTTTTCTTGCATGTAAAAAAATTTGGATTTTAAATTCTTGAATGAAGATATTCTAGTTATATTTCTTAATTGACTCATACATTTGCTTTCAAGGAGGTGAAGGGACAGTGAATGAGTCAATGTGAAATATAGTGTCACATTAAAAAAAATGGAACAATTCCATGCAGTAAAGCAAGAGAAGCTACAAGGCAGTGTAGAAAGGTCAAAAGAAGCTTTTATAATAATAATAATAATAATAATAATAATAATAATAATAATGAGGGAAGCCTTTCAAACTTTAACTTATATACTATCCTACTGGAGGCTTGCTAAAATGTAGCTTGCAACTGTCAGTCTGAGATAGAGTTCAAAAATTACACATGTGTGTGTGTGTGCACGCACACATGTGCATGTGTATGTGTGTGTACGTGTGCATGTACATGTACCCATGAGTACACATATGTGTGTGTGTGAAGGCCAGAGGTTGACATTAGTTGTTTTCCTCTAACAATCTCTACTTTCTATATTCAGATGGAGTCTCTCTCACTTGACTCCAGATCTGGCTGGTTCACTAGTCTAGTTTGCCAGTTTGCTCTGGGGATCCTTTGTTTCTGTCTCCCAAGTGCTGTCACTGCAGGTGGGATACAGGGCTGGTCAGCATTTACATGCATGCTGGGGATGTGAACCATAGCCTTCACACTTGCATGGCAAGCCCCTTGCCCACTGAATCCTCACTCCAGCCCAGAGATTCAACACTTCTAACCAAGTACTGGTGATAACATAGTTTGAGGATGACTCGCAGGGTAGCTGCATTGACTCCGAAGAAGGAGAAGGGATTACTGTTACCTAAAAAGCTTCACAACTACACCTAGGTAAAGAGTGTAGTTAAACTATGGAAGCCTAGTAAGGAGAGTTCAAGTAGATGAACCGTGAAGAGAGCATTTCATGTCCTGGGAATCTATCCATCAAATTGCCAAGGAAAGGATGAACTTGCAGGAGACTTTGTGAAAGTCTTTGCTCTGTGGAGACATGTTTAGAACTGACATTTTGGACACTTGACTGAAGAGCATGAACTCAGCAGCAGAGATAGGGAAAGTGTGAGAGAAGAAGGTATGACAAAGTCTGCTTAGAAGTTCATACATCTGTGACACACCATCCTTATATCAGCTTTTTTTCTGGGCTGGGAGTGGAATATTTGGATGATTGCTTAAAACTACAGAGGAGTTATTCAAGGAGTTTTATCTCCTAAGCATTTTCTCCTTTCAAATTCTTTTTCTCAGTTCCTGCCAAATAGCTCAACTTGGGGGAGCGGCAGGCAGTGCTTAAATTTCCTGTGCTCAAGGTAAATTAGAGAAGTGATCAATGTTTAGTTATGTACACTTGAACTTAAATCAGAGAAAGATTAATTATCTAAAAGGGATGGAAAAGCAGGACCTGGAATCTTTCATAAGTAGAGATGAGTTGTGTGGATCTATGGTTGTTAATTCAAAATCAAGAAATTCATGGAACTCAGAAGGGAACCTACTAAAATGCTCATCCTTATTTCCACAGTTGAGTGTAGCTCTTCCCATCAAAGCCGCAACAGATAGAGACCATTACAGAAAGCCACAACTGGTCATGGGGTGCCTAACCTCAGCTGATATAACTACAACACAACCCCTACACCCAAGGCTCAGAAGAGAACCAGAATTTCTTCAAGATAGTGTTTTCTTAAAAAAGAAAACAAGAATCATAAATTGGAGGGAGGTAGGGAGGAAGACATGAGTCTAGGAGGAGTTGGGTGGATGACTGGGGGTGAATTCAATTAAATTATGTTTTGTGAAAGTTTCAAAGGATTAATAAATTGTTACATTAAAAATAGACAAAAAGCAATAGCCTGTCACTTTAATGTATCTACAGGACAGTGTAAGAATATGTAGTGCTCTCATAGTTCTTTAATAGCTGTTGAGACCTTTTCTCCTCCAAGTAAGTGAACACAGCAGACACACAAAACTACTACCTCCCTATGAATAAGGTGAAAGTGAAAACTTAGCTCAATCATGTTCTATTTCTAACTTTCCCCAATTCTCTCATGTCTGTCCTTGATTTACAAAGATGGGGAAAGTCTCTTTTAGGTATCTCTAAGTGCAGGCAACACTTAATATATTTTCCACCATGTCCCCTAAAAACTCATGTCTTGAGCTAACCTTAGCACCTTAGGGTATATTTAGAGATAGGGCTTTTGAAGAGGTCATTATATTAAGATAAGCTCCATAGGGTAGGGCTTCTCAAGGGAGAGTAACTGTTCTAGTTCTATCAAATTCATTATTTCAGTGACATAAGGGAGGGACTTGAAGCTTCATCTCCAGTCAAGAGCAGAGAGGGTCAATGTACCCAAGGCGCTTGCTTGCTGTCTTCTAGCTGTCACCAGTCTTACCTAGCTCAGGACCAAAGTTCAGCTTTGGAAAGAGCGCCACCCACAGTGGACAGTCTCCCTATATAATTGATACAATTTCTTGATACAATCAATCCAATCAATGCCTCACTCCAGATATGACCACAGCCCAACCAGATCTAAACAATTCCTCAGTTGAAACTCTTTCCAAGTGATTCTAGGTTATGACAAGTTGACAGTTAAAAGTTAACAGCGTAGTCACCATGAATATCTCAAAACAACCAAAAAGCAAAACCCAAACAAACTGCTAATAGCATGTAGCCACATTTACTCTGTCTATATATATACCAATCCAACAGTCATTTAATGAGTATCAACTTAGGTGTCCAACACTGTTTTATATGTTAGGATATGGTCTTGTATATACAATGAGCTTATATGCTAGGGGATATATATATATATTTAATTTATCAGCTATTGAAAAGTGTTTTGGGAAAAATTAAAAAAGCAGATTGAGGCTACAGAAAGAGGCAGGCGAAGAAGGCCAAATGGTAATTAAGGTGGAAACACAGACAAGGGAGAACCAAATACATATTACGTTCTAAGCTTTTTGTAAATCGGGAGATAGAGGAAAGAACATATTTACAGAGACCTGGACATTTAAACTGAGATTTCAATATAACTAGGCAGGTATTATAACCAGTTTTATAATAAGTTATAGTATTATAGCAGGTATGTTATATAATACATTTGATGGTATAATACACCTAATAATTTATAATATTATAATAAATATGGCAAGTTGTATATTATATTATAAGTTATAATATTATAATAAGCGTGTGGTTTTTATTCACACATTACATAAATATTTGCTGAATACACAAATAAGTGATTGGTTGTCATAAATGGTGAATAAAATAGAAATTTACAGGAAGTAGTTTTGAGTAGCAAGTGGTTTTAATTTTTGTTTTCTGAGACAAGTTCCAGCCTGGCCTCAGGTTCATAGTAATCCTTCTGCTCAGCTTCCTGAAACTGGGATTACAGGTGTGAGCTGTAAGTATTCACTTACAAGTATGGTGACAAGTATGGTGATTTTGAAACTTATCTGAAGGGTCCATGAGGCCCCATCATGAGGCAGTGGGGAGTAGGGTGTGAAGAAGTGAAAGGGATGCATCACAGGGTTCTCTATTCTCACCAACATTTTTTCTTTTTCTTTTTTTTTTAAGTATAATGTTTATTTATTACATCAAGTTACATTTCCATCATAGTGCCCTCTTTCCACTCCTCCTGGCTCAACCCTCCCAACTTCTCCTCCCTCTCCCACCCATCCCACTCCTACAATGTGGAGAGTCCCTACAAATCAGCCCCTCTCAGTTCAGCAGTCATATGAGGGCTAAGAGCTTCCTCTTGCACTGGGGGCCTACATGGTAGCACCCCTAGGACAAATTGTCCCCTTGATAGGTAACAAAGTCTATGTTCCTGATCTTTTTGGTATGTTGGTTGTAGGATAGTTATCCTGTACTAAATGGCTAAAATCCGAATATAAGTGAGTAGATGCCATGTACATTTTTCTGAGTCTGGGTTAGCTCACTCAGGATGAGCTTCTCTAGTTCCATCCATTTGGCTGAAAATTGCATGATTTCCTTGTTTCTGATAGGTGAGTAGTATTCCATTATGAAAATGTACCACATTTTTTCCTTTATTTTTTATTTCTTCAAGTTACATCTCAATCACAGTCCCCTCCCTATTCCCCCTCCAGTCCCACCCTCCCACCCTCAACCCCCCATCCTCTTCCCTTTTTTTTTCTTTTAAGTTTAAGGTATATCTTATTTCCCCCTACAGTTTCTCCTTTCAGTCCAACAAATGGCTCTTTCTCTTATAATAATAAATACAATACAGTACAACAGAGGTAATTAGGCCACAGTTATGAGGGTTATATGGCTTAATGTATATTCCCAATGACCAGTCCATATGTATTTGGTACCTGACTTTAACATTCTACTATCTAAACATCTCCCTGAGTTTAAAGTTCTATATCTGACTCAACATTCATACTAATTGCGGCACAATTTTAAAAGTATCTTCTTAGATGTATAACACTCTCTTGACTCCTAAACAACTCAAAATTTAATTATGAGACTTTATCTATCTGTTCTTCAACCACCTCAGAGACCTGAGAGGGATAAATATATCTGATTTTATAAGAAGTACAGGGTCTGCAGCTTCCCAAACTAAGAAATGACATACCAGTGGCTGCCTGGACAGTTCCCATTTTCTCTCCTAACAGACATCTACAGAACGTTTCACCCAAACACAAAAGAATACACCTTCTTCTCAGCACCTCACGGAACCTTCTCCAAAATTGACCACATTTTTTTTTAAATCCATTTGTCAGTTGAGGGACATCTGGGTTGTTTCCAGTTTCTAGCTATTACAAATAAGGCTGCTATGAACATAGATGAGGATATGTCCTTGTGGTTTGGTAAAGAATCATTTGGGTGGATACCCATAAGTAGTGTAGCTGGGTCTTGAAGTAGGGCTATTCCTCTCACCAATGTTTTAACCATCTTCTTTATCCATTGGACACCCACAGGAGCAAGGAGTCAAGGCATTGCTCTCTGAGGGTTTAAACTGAAATCAGTATGAGGAGAGAGAACAGTGTTCTGGTGCTGAAGTGTAGAATATGGCTGCCAACATCACTTACTTTTCCTATCCTAATCAGAGATGGTGCTGGGAAGAGCATCTTTAGGCTTTAGGGACAGTAGGAGTAGAAACGAGGCACATTACTTACACTTCCTCAGGTTTACAAAACCATCCACTCTTGGCCACAACTTAAGAGATTCTGTGAGCTGAGGATAGTTATCTCGGTTCATTGTTGTAGACACCAACTCTTGTATTACTGTTGCAGAGAACTGGTAATAATCACAGGCCAGCAAATGTTCCTTCTACAACTTTTATCTGAAAGGAAATTTGTTTGTTTTATAATACAAGGAAAGGGACCAGAAGGGAAGTTGGGTGAGGACAGTATTGGTGTATGCATTCCGAGAAGCCTGGCATGAACCCATTATCCAAGTGATAAGAGCATCACATATCTCTTCAGCTTGGCTTTATCAGTGTGTGTTTAAGAATCTAAAACCAACAGTTTTCTTTTGTTATGTTAATAAGAGAGAAGATATGATAAAGCTCATAACAGACAGCTATTGATGGGACTTGAGTGGTTTGTGTTCATTTGTTTGGTCTGATTTTCAGATAAATAGCTAACTTTCTTTGAATTGCACTTTTTGGCTAAACATGGACTTCTAGTGTATCTTTTTACTTGTTTCATTTTTCATTAAGTCAGAAGACATAGGCAAAAACAAACATTAACTAATGTGAGTGAGTGATCTCATGGTTTAGGGAACACAAAACCACGTAGCAAGAGGACATTGATATGTGGTCACGGACAAGGTGCTGTTCAAGTATCCGGGGCTGACATGTCTTTGATGAATGCATATTTCTAGAGTCATAGTGAAATCAGTTCAGTAAGCAGTTCGCATCCTTTGCAGGCACAGTTTCTTTCATAGCAAGAACACATCTATGCTGCGCAACTTACATTAAGTTAGCACGGTAGCAGGTGGCACTCAGGACCAATGAACACACGGTCACCTTGGTCGTCAATTATACATGTCTCTTTACTTTCCCCGTGAGTTCTGATCATAACTGAGTGGTAAGCTCTTTTAAGACATTCACTCCCAGAATGGACTACTGTAGTCCATGCTTTCTCTGGTCTGAGGAGTTGATAGAGTTTTACAGACTCACCAAGTTGGTTGGTATTTAAATAACATGCATACTTAACTACAGAAACCCGATGGGTGCTGTTGGTGAGCCTCTATGCCGGTATATTGCAACAGGGTGTTATAGTGGCCTGGAAATAGTGAGGAACAAGACACAGAGAGAGTCAAATGTGACAAATATCTCTAGTCTATTTGGGCAGCTTGGAAAAACAACTTGTTGTGAGTGTATGTGTTTGTGTCTAGGTGGTTTTTATATGTGTACATGTTCCTGTTTGTGCCTTTGGGGTGGGGGTGGTGGTGTGTGTATATTCTCATGTATGTGTCAATGCCTCTCTGTGTGTGTGTGTGTGTCTGTGTGTGCTTGGGTATGTTCCTGTGTGTTGTGTACTGAACGTGTATGCAGAGGTCAGAGGCAATGCTAGTAGTGTCTTCCGCACTTATTCTCCACCTCATTTTTTTTTTTTTTGAGATAGAGGTTGTTACTGAACATGGAGCTTGAGGATTTGGCTCTCTGGTCAATAAACTCCAGCCAGGAGCCATCCTGTCTTTACTTCTAATGATAGCATGTCAGGCACGCACTGACACACAAAGCTTTTTATGTGGGGGCTGGTGATCTGACCTAAGGTTTTCACGTTTGTGTAGCAAGCACTTACCTACTGAGCCATCTTCCCAGCCCTGATGTATTCTCAAGTATATTTTAGTCTCAGGATGAATAGCTCATGAATTTGACTCTAACCAGAAGTAATTTCAGGCAGAGGAACATTTGCTCACAAAGATATTTTCATCAGAATCATGAATCTAAATAGGATGGATGAGATTTAAAGATTAATCCAATTGAATGCATTTGTTTTACAGATGAGGAAGCTAGGGGTGCAAGAAGGCAGGTGGCTTTGATTCTTAGTCACTATGTGATAAAGGCTATTGGGGGACCAGAGGGCAGTCCATTACTAATGTTTTCTATGTGCCGCCACAG
This sequence comes from Lophiomys imhausi, assembly GCA_907164525.1. Lineage (NCBI taxonomy): Eukaryota > Metazoa > Chordata > Mammalia > Rodentia > Muridae > Lophiomys > Lophiomys imhausi. The sequence goes on from CAJQZJ010032893.1 coordinate 1,186,508, forward strand.
GGTCTGTGGTGATATTTAACTTTATTGAAGAACATTAGAAGAGCTGGAAGGACTCAGACTGTACTTATTTATGATGCAGATGCATTTGTGTGATGAGTAATGTAACTATTCTCTAGGACCACTTGAGTGCATAAGATGTTTTATTTGTACCTCCTATTCATTTCTGTGCTTGAGTCTTGAGGGTTGTAGACACATAGGAAACTGTTTATTTGGAAATTATGTACTCCAAATAACTTGTAAGATGGTTAGAGACTTCCTCAGCTTAACCTAATGAAAAAAAATAATTGTGGGGATTTGACACACCATGCACTTCTGTCTTTATCATTTGATGCCTTTGCTCATTCAACAGAAGACAAGATAGCTTTGTCTCCAAGTTGGTCCGATGAGCTTGTGCCAGTCAACAGGACTCTTTCCATGTTTAAAATCTGGCACAAGATCACCACATGAAGATCAATAGAATCAACCAATGTAGGCCCCTAGAAGCTTACAGAGACTGAAACACTGCTCCCCCCTCCAAAAGCATATGTAGACTAGACCTAGGCCCCCTACACATATATGGATGATAGGCAACTTGGTCTTCATGGAGAGCCCTTAACAAGTGGAGGGAGGGACCTATCCCTGTCACGAGCTCTGTTGCCTATTAGTGGAATACCTTACCCTAGCTGGGCTGCCATGTCGGGCCCTTGTGCAAGAGGAAGATTTTTAGCCTTCATGCGACTGATGAACTGAGGGGGGTCAATATGTGGATGCTCCCCTAATTTGAGGAGAAGGAAAGGAGGAAAAGGATGGGAGGATGGGACAGGGAGGGGAGAAGGGAGAGGGCTGCAGTTGAGATGTAACTTAAAAAGATCTGACACTGTGTAGTATAAAAAATTAGGGAAATTGTCAAAGACTGAGGCTGTACACATCCTTGACAACTATAGAACATATGTGATAGTGGCTACAATCTGTACAGTTTTGTATATAAATTGTTCAGTTCAGCCATCTATAGGACCGCCGTAGAAGCTCTGCCCAATATCTGAATGTCTTACCCACAGATGACTTCCCATTATTGTGCAAAGCTCTCTTCCTTCTTCCCTTTCGAGGTCATTAAAATATCAGGTTCACAAAGGAATGGCGTCTTAGAAGGTTTGCTTCAACAGAACCAGCTCCAGGCAGTCGTGTGTCCCTCTTCTTTCCTTAAGAGTGCTTGTGTTTTAGGGAGACAAGCTGAATGCTGCCCACAGGGTAAGGCAGAAAGAACACCAGCGCCACCCCCTGGATGCAGGGAGAAAGAGGCACTGCACGTCCAAGATGCTCAGGGTCTGCCAGTGAACAAAGTTGCCTTGCCTCTCTGTTTCATTTCTAGTCATGATGCCTTTGCCTATTTTCTTCGTTTATCCTTTTATTTCCTGCACACATGCTAACGTCCCCCCTCATTTTAGTTACAGTTTTTCTGTTTAGGAAGAGGTCCAGAGCATGGTGGGGGACAGACATGCTAAGCTGGTACATGAGGGAGATGAGAATTGGGACACCTTTTGAAGGACTAGTTCAGTGAGTTTTATGTCTCCACGCAGGTTTATATTTTCTCCTGAGCACACAGGAAAAGCTTGTTGGTGATATCTGGCTTCATGCTGTTCAGACTGTGAGAATCAAGCAATATTAAAACATTTGTTCTGAAGTCAGACAACTTTGGCCTAGAGACAACTTTCTCTATGAGGAAAAAAAAACTGTACATAATCTCATCTGCCATGAGACAAGTGAGTTATGTAATTATGCACAGTTTTATTCTGTGTGATGTGAGACCACAAACTAAATAGGGACTCAGGGAAACAGATAACAAATGGCCTCCACAGCAGTGGTTCTCAACCTGTGGGTCGCTGAGACATGTCAGATACCCTGCATATCAGATATTTACATTGCGATTCATAACAGTAGCAAAATTACAATTATGATGTAGCAAAGAAAACAGTTTTTACAGTTGGGGGTCACTACAACACAAAGAACTGTATTTAAGGGTCATAGCATTAGGGAGGTTGAGAAACACTGCCTTAGAGTAATTAGGCTGAGACTAATTACTACAGACTACAGTCCTCTGTAGAGATTTCCCCTAGACAGTTCCAAAGACCTCCCCATCTGCAGGCAGCTATTCAAGTAATTAACAATCATTTAGTAGGTGTCAAGGCCAGAATTAAAAAAAGAAGATGGGGCCAGTTCTAAATTAAAGCTAGTTTTCATTTCAGTAGTCTAGATAACTGTTTATGATGTCAAACATTTGTTTTCAGTAATTCGCTCCAGGCTTCCATGGATACCAGTGGTACTCTGAAGATAACCCATGACCCATAGGTACAGAGGAGGGATGCTGGTAAGGTGTGCCTCTCTGTGTATTTGTCTGCGTATGTATGTGTGAGTGTGTATGTGTGAATATATGTCTGTGCTAGTATGTCTCTTTGTGTATGTCTGTATGTGTGTATGTCTCTGGGTGCATGAGTATGTCTGTGTATGTGCAAGTATATGCTTGTGTAAGTATGTCTCTCTGCTATATGTCTGTATATGTGTATATGTTTCTGTGTGTGTTTGTATGTGTGAGTATATCTCTTTATATGTATGTTTGTGTGTGTCTGTGTGTATGTTTGCATGTGTGTCTGTGTATGTATGCATGAGTGTGTATGTGTGAGTATATGTCGGTGTGATTATGTCTTTCTTTGTATATGTCTGTGTATGTATGTATGAATGTGTATGTGTGAGTATATTATGTCTGTGTGATTATGTCTTTCTCTGGATATGTCTCTGTGTATATCTGTGTATATGTCTGTGTGTATGTCTGGGTGTGTGTGAGTGTGTGCGTGAGTATGTGTGATGGGATAGCACCTTTATCTGTTGTAAGTGCTTTACATTTTATCTGCTGTCTGTATTCATGTTCTGTGACACACTGATTTTAGCACAAACATTTATGAACATTGTGTAGGTATAGAGAGTTGTGACTGATGGACTCACCCCTCAGGATGACTGACACTCCCAGAGAAAACCATGAGTTTGGTCCCATGACTCAGACCTTCATAAACAGCGCTGATTCATCTCTAGCATCAGTGTGCTTGATTGAGTCTTGTACTCCCTATGTATTTTGAGTGGTCTGATTTTTAAAAACTCACAGGTTGGGTTAAGGATTAACTTCTGTCAGGCTGAGGTTTTGAGCAGGAACTTATCTAGTTTCCCTCTGGAGGAATCGTAATAGAACTGGAATTTGAGTGTTCCCTTTAATAGTCACACCTCGAAGCTTAGAAAAGTTGAGTACTCCAGTTCTAAATATTTCTATTTTGACTTAGGATTCCTCTTTGAACTCTTTAGTCCATATAAGGTAAGGCTGCACAGCACCTGTCCAGCAAAAATTATTTGAACTAAACCTATAAATTCTAGAATTGAAGTCTTTCATTGAAACTCTAACTAAATAATACCACACCCTGATATCATCCATATTTGCAAACTTGCTTCTGACCATGGAAATGAGATGTCAGAATTCTCAGGAATCCCTCCCCCCCCCCCCCCCCCCCCCCCCCCCCTCCTTGCTCTTTTCCATCTTCCTCCCTCCCTCCCTCCTTTCTATCACCCTTCCTTCTTTATCCCCCCTCCTTCCTTCTTTCTGTTCCTCTTCAGCTTTCCCTTTTTTTCATCCCCATCCCCCACTCTGACTTCTTCAACTCCTCCTTGACAAATAACTTCCCCCTCAGGACTTAATTTAATATTTTACTCTTTGAAACCACTGAATTTGATTTTTGATAACACCAAAAAGGAAATGTTTGCTGAAACAAGTGTCAAGCAATTTTGAAATACATAAGATAAAAGGTAAAAGTTGCCCTTGTGATTCCGGTTTGCATGGCACAGCCACAATCTTTGCTCAGAAAAGCAACCCTTCCTCACTTTGTATTTGTTGGCTTTGTGATTGCTGGGACAGAATGCCTAGGATAAAATCTTCAGAGGATGGATTTCTGGGCTGACAGTTTAAAGGTTTGAGTTAATCTTGGTGGGGAGAGAGCAGCAGAACAGAGCACTTGGGGGTGGATAGGAAAGCCAAGGGAAAGATAAAGCCTCCAGGTAACCCCACTTTCCAGAGCAGTACCTATGAGTAGTCTACGAATGATTAGAGAGCGGTGGAGACCCTTTGATGGGCCACACAGAGCTGTGCTTCCTTTATCTCCGAGACATTTCTCTTTTTTTCCTTTTATTGGAAATAGATTTATTTTCATATAACTGATTACAGTCTCCCCTCCCTCTATTCCTCCTCGCTCCGCCCCACCTCCCCTCCCATCCAGATCCACTTTCTCTGTCTCTCATTAGAAAACAAACAGGATGGAAGGGTTAGGAGGTAAAGAAAAAAATGAAATGTGATGTTTCGGCCTTTTACTACTAATTGTCATAAACTGTTTAGGATAATTAAGAAATGCAAACTAATGGTTATGCAAGCCAGCCATTCTGTTAGGTACTATGACAGCCTATTATAATTACTTGCCAAGCTAATCAGAAATAAAACTGCTAAGAGACAAGCAACATCTGCTTACCCTAATATAAGAGATAGATAGGGCCTCTTCAAAAACCTCAAGAGATCTGCAGAATATGGCATTCAAAGATGTTTTCGTAACTGTAGATTTTTTTATGTCAAGACATATCAACTCCTGACAGCACCCCCTATTCTCCTCCAAGTAGAAGATGAGCATCGAAGAATCTCCAGTGGGAGATGATTGAATTAGTCGCAAGCCTATCTCTTCATAGGAAAAGCCCTTGCCCCAACTGTAGACAGAATGTTGTCCAAAAAGGACAAAACCTGGAAGCAGGTAAGTCGACAGCCTAGCTCTGCCAAGACAGGGTAGGTAAGTCCTTCATAACCCCTGCTCTACAATCAATGTCTGTCAGAGAAACGGGGCCAAATGACTGAAGATCAATGCTGTAACGTATGGAGAGAAAATGGGAACTGTCCAGGCAGCCACTGGTATGTCATTTCTTAGTTTGGGAAGCTGCAGGCCCTGTACTTCCTATAAAATCAGATATATTTATCCCTCTTAGGTCTCTGAGGTGGTTGAAGAACAGATATCTAGAGTCTCATAATTAAATTTTGAGTTGTTTAGGAGTCAAGAGAGTGTTATAGATCTAAGAAGATACTTTAAAATTGTGTTGCAAGTTAGTATGAATGTTGAGTCAGATATAGAACTTTAAACTCATGGAGATGTTTAGATAGTAGAATGTTAAAGTCAGGTACCAAATACATATGGACTGTTCATTGGGAATGTACGTTAAGCCATATAACCCTCATAACTGTGGCCTAATTACCTCTGTTGTACTGTATTGTATTTGTTATTATAAGAGAAGGAGCCATTTGTTGGACTGAAAGGGGAAACTGTAGGGGGAAATAAGATATACCTTAAACTTAAAAGAACAAAAAAGGGAAGAGGATGGGGGGTTGAGGGTGGGAGGGTGGGACTGGAGGGGGAATAGGGAAGGGACTGCGATTGAGATGTAACTTGAAGAAATAAAAAAATAAAGGAAAAAAAAAAGAAAACAAACAGGCAAAAAAAGAAAAGAAAACAAACAGGCTTCTAAGGAGTAAAAATAAAACAAAATATAGTAAGATAAAACAAAAATTAACACATTGGAATAGGACAAAACAAACAATCAGGAGGAAATTAGGCAAAGAAAAGGCATAAGAAATAGATATAGACACAGAGACCCACTTGTTTGCACACTCAGAAATCCCATAAAAGCACAAACTGGAGGACACAATATGTATGCAAAGAACCTGTAGGGTACAAAAACATAAAAAGCAAGCAAACAAACAAAAGGAATAAAAACTTAAAAAAAAGATAAAATTGAAAAAAAAAGCAAAAAGTAAAAAGTCCGAACACGACATTTTGAGATGAGAAATCTCCAAAGAGTCCTGTGAGTTAGTTTCCTGTTGACCAGCTACTGCTGGGCGTGGAGCCTGCCTTTGGAGTAGTTTGTTTCCCCAATGAGACTCCTTTGGTAAAAATTAAATTTTCAATTGGAAATCATTATCAATTGGATATATCTTCTGGGTTAGGGATGTGGGTTTGTGTTCAATTCTCCTTTCAGCCCTATGACCCTATCTGGTACAGACTTGTGCAGGCTACCTCTGTTTCTGTGAGTTCATATGTGCATTGATCTAGCTTTTTTTAAATGATAAGGCCTTCCTTGTTTCCTCCATCCCCTCTGGCTCTAACACTCTTTCTTTTTTTTTTTTTGGTTTTTCAAAACAGGGTTTTTCTGTGTAGCCCTGGCTCTCCTGGTATGCAGGCTGTAGAATAAACTGGCCTTGAACTCACAGAAATTTGTCTGCCTCAGCCTCCTGAGTGCTGGGATTAAAGGTCACCACCTGGCTAGCCATTTCTTAATAAGGTCACATTGATAATTGAGATTAGTCATCGCCCTCTCCATGTTTGCAAAAGTATAACTTACAAATGATAGGGTTTTTAAGTAGAATTAAGTGTACAATTTCAGACAAATGTTGGCAATTATATAAATTATATAACTTACAACCCATAATCGAGATACAGACTATTCCTGTTAGTACAGAAAGTTCTTTCTGTACTTTGAAGTCAATATGCTTAAGACATCCTCAGGAAAACATCATTTCATTTGAGACCGTCATAGGCTTGTCTGTTATTGCTGGCAAACAAACAATTGATCAAAATTGGTTTATTCATGTGGCAGTTTGTGATATTTGGGTACTTTTCAGTTTGGGTTTTTATATATAAGGGTTTGATGAACGTTCACTTAAAAGTCTCTTGGGGGGATGAGTTTTGGGAAAATATTATAATGGGAGGTTGATGTGGATAGGAATGGCCCTCATAAACTCACCTGTTTGAATGCTTGGTCCATAGGGCGTGGCACTATTAGGAGGTGTGGCCTTGTTGGAGGAAGTGTATCACCGTGGGAGAAGATTTTGAACACATATGTTCAAGCTATGCCCAATGTGGCACACAGTTTCCTTCTGCTGCCTGAGGATCAAGATGCAGAACTCTCAGCTCTTTCTCCAGCACAATGTCTGCCTGCATGCCACCATGCTTCTCATCATGACGATAATAGGCTAAACCTCTGAAACTGTAAGCCAGCTCCAATTAAATGTTTACTTTTAGAAGAGTTACAGTAGTCACGGTGTTTCTTCACAGCAATGAAGCGCTAACTAAGACAGAAGTTGGTACAGGGGACTGAGGTATTGCTGCGATAGGCTCCACCGTGCTTTTGTTTGGAGGAATGTGGATTTTGGGTTAGGAAAGCAGTGAGATGATTTAAGTGTGGCACAGTGAATCATACTAGTAAAAGCACGGAAGACAGTGGTGCTGAGGGTGATTTGAACTGTGGGGGCGTGGCTCAAGAGTTTGCAGAGGAGAGGAATTTTAGTATGTTGCCTAGAGATCGTTCTTGTGATATTTTTCATGAAGAATGTTGCTAATTTTTGCCCTTGTCTGAAGCGTCTGAGGCTAAGGTCTAAAGATTTAGATTAATTGTATTAGCAAATGAAATATCAAGACAGCCTAGAATAGACTCTGTCCTGGGTTAATAGTGCTTACTCTTATGAAGGGTGTTTTGATAAAAAGGAACAAGTTGAGCAAGGAAAAATACAAACTGTATGATTCAAGTAGAAAAAGGGACACCAGGAAGTGGAATGGAGATAAATCCTGTGTTCAAGGATTTAAACAGATTAAAGATATTAAAAAGGATAAAGGGAGTAAGAGCAATATCCTATCCAGCTGAACTTCTATTTTGTGAAGAGGAATTAAAGAACAGTTTAGGTCCGGGTGTGGTGGCGCATGCCTTTAATTCCAGCACCCAGGAGACAAGGCATGCAGATCCTGAGTTTAAGGTCAGCCTGGTCTACAGAGCGAGTTCCAGGACATCCAAGCTTAGGCAGTGCAAGAAACCATCAAGAGCAGAAAGGTGGTGAAGGTGTAATTGAGTGAGGGGACCGTGTTCCAGCCTCAGCGAACAGCAGATCTTGGCAGCTTTGACCACATGGTTCTGGCTGAGTCAAAAATAGAAACTGGCTGTGGAATCTCCCTCTGGGCCTAAGGAAAGTTGATGTGGCCAGATGTGTGGCAAAGGTGTCCCAGAGAAGGCCCAGAGAAGCCTTGTGTGAAGCTATGAAGGTGAAGTCTGTATTGCCTTGAAGATCCCAAGATGTTAGAGATGCCAGAGGCATGGTATGTCTGTCAAGGAGAGCTCTCACAGGGAGTGGAACAAGACTGTAACCGAACTTTTAAATTATTATTTAACACTTATTTATTTATTACTAAATTCACTTATAACAAACACCAACAATTTCTTAACTATTAATCCTATAAATTCCTACAACCCCTTTAACCTATCCACTAAACCTATTGATAATTATAACAACTACTTTCATAACCTTTTAGAATGATACAGTCTCTGGGGCAGGTCCTCAGTCGTTAGGAACACAGTCTTTGTTGTAGATTCTTTAACGCACTTAGCAGTCCTTTTTTTTGGATCTCTCAGATGTAGGTTCGTCAGGGTAAGTTGGTTATTGCAGTCTCACCTTAAATAAGGCTTCATGCTTTCTTTTCTGTGGGAGACTCCAGTTGTCTGCAGGCCAACTTACTTCTTTTGAATCAGGAACTCAGCTGCTCTGCCTCAGTCCTTAAAGCCAGGCACAGTTTCCCCTAGGCCACTGATCAGACAGATCAAACCCCTCTAGGCAAAAGCTGAGCCACAGGGTCCAGTCCTTGGCCTTTTGGTGTCTTGCTCAGGCTTTCTTTGCTCACCGGCTTCTTTCTGCTTCAGGGAGAGAGCTGGCCATCAATGGCCAGCCATTTTTTCAGCAGGACTCTTGGAGCTCTCTAGCATCAGGGGCCTCTTCCCTTCTGGGCTCCAGGCACTGTCCTCAAATAGGAGGAACTCTGTTTCAGCTTAATTTGGGCTCCGCCCACTTAGCAGCTGAAAACAATGTCAGGCCAGATACTTTGTTTCAAGTCTATTGAGTCTTTCCTGTTTTTCCTGACTTCAACCTTGCTTTTCAGTCTATTAAGTCTTTCCTGTTTTTCCTGACTTCATGCTGATAATGCTCTTCAGGCCCCGAATTAAGAGACAGTATCAGAAACTCCTATATATTTCCTAAATCTAATTTATCTAACTCCTACACAAGACCAAGAGAAAGATATGTTCAAAGTATGTGATTTTTTAAAATTCCGATTTTTTCCTTTATTTTTTATTTCTCCAAGTTACATCTCAATCGCAGTCCCCTACCTATTCCCCCCTCCAGTCCCAACCTCCCACCCTCATCCCCCATCCTCTTCCCTTTTTTTTTCTTTTAAGTTTAAGGTATATCTTATTTCCCCCTACAGTTTCCCCTTTCAGTCCAACAAATGGCTCTTTCTCTTATAATAATAAATACAATACAAAACAAAAGAGGTAATTAGGCCACAGTTATGATGGTTATATGGCTTAGCGTACATTCCCAATGACCAGTCCATATGTATTTGGTATCTGATTTTAACATTCTACTATCTAACCATCTCCATGAGTTTAAAGTTCTATATCTGACTCAACATTCATACTAACTTGCAACATAATTTTAAAGTTTCTTCTTAGATCTATAACACTCTCTTGACTCCTAAACAACTCAAAATTTAATTATGAGACTCTAGATATCTGTTCTTCAACCACCTCAGAGACCTGAGAGGGATAAATATATCTGATTTTATAGGAAGTACAGGGCCTACAGCTTCCCAAACTAAGAAATGACATACCTGTGGCTGCCTGGACAGTTCCCATTTTCTCTCCATACATTACAGCATCGATCTTCAGTTGTTTGGCCCTGTTTCTCTGACAGACATTGATTGCAGAGCAGGGGTTATGAAGGACTTACCTACAGGCTGTCGACTTACCTGCTTCCAGGTTTTGTCCTTTTTGGACAGCATTCTGTCTACAGTTGGAGCAAGGGGCTTTTCCTACCAAGAGATAGGCTTGCGACTAATTCAATCATCTCCCACTGGAGATTCTTCGATGCTTATCTTCTACTTGGAGGAGAATAGGGGGTGCTGTCAGGAGTTGTTGATATGTCTTGATATAAAAAAATCTACAGTTACAAAAAACATCTTTGAATGCCATATTCTGCAGATCTCTTGAGGTTTTTGAAGAGGCCCTATCTATCTCTTATATTAGGGTAAGAAGATGTTGCTTGTCTCTTAGCAGTTTTATTTCTGATTAGCTTAGAAAATAACTATAATAGGCTGTCATAGTACCTAACAGAATGACCGGCTTGCATAACCATTAGTTTGCATTTCTTAATTATCCTAAACAGTTTATGACAATTAGTAGTAAAAGGCCGAAACATCACATTTCATTTTTTTCTTTACCTCCTAAACCTTCCATCCCATTTCTCTGGGGTGGGGTGTCCTTATATAACAGTCCCTCATTTCAGTTGAGAGGTCGTATGAGGGCCAAGAGCCTCCTCATTCATTGGTGGGTCTACGAAGCAGTACCATCAGTGAAAAGTGTCTCATTGCCCGGGAGAGAGAACTACTAAACAAACAAACCAATAAGCAGACAAATAGATAAAAAAGACTTAAAAATAGAAAAAAAATATAGCGACCCCCAAAATTCCACCAGCGAACTCTTACAGATGATAAACACCTTCAGCAAAGTGGCTGGATACAAAATTAATTAAAAAAAATCAGAAGCCCTTCTTTATACAACAAACAAATGGGCTGAGAAAGAAATAAGGGAAACAACCCCCTTCACAATAGCCACAAACAACATAAAATACCTAGGGGTAACTCTAACCAAGCAAGTAAAAGACCTGTACATCAAGAACTTCAAGCCCTTGAAGAAAGAAATGGAAGAGGCCTTTAGAAGATGGAAAGATCTCCCATGCTCATGAATAGGTAGGATCAACATAATAAAAATGGCCATCCTACCTAAAGCAATATGTAGATTCAATGCAATTCCTATCAAAATACCAACACAATTTTTTATAGACTTGGAAAGAGCTACTCTCAATTTCATATGGAAAAACAAAAAGCCCAGAATAGCTAAATCAATCCTGTACAATAAAAAAACATCTGGAGGTATTACAATCCCAGATTTCAAGCTGTACTACAGAGCAATAGTTGTAAAAACAGCATGCTATTGGTATAGAAACAGACCAGTAGATCAATGGAATCGAATTGAAGATCCAGAAATAGACCCACACACTTATGGCCACCTAATTTTTGACAAAGAAGCCAAAATGGCACAATGGAAGAAGGACAGCATCTTCAACAAATGGTGCTGGTCCAACTGGATGTCCACTTGTAAAAGAATGATATTAGACCCACACTTATCACCTTGTACAAAGCTTAAGTCCAAGTGGATCAAAGACCTTAACATAAGACCTGTCACACTAAATCTACTAGAAGAAAAAGTGGGAGAAACCCTTGAACTAATTGGCACAGGTAACAACTTCCTGAACAGAACACCAACAGCTCAGGACCTGAGATCAACAATCAATAAATGGGACCTCATGAAACTGAAAAGCTTCTGTAAGGCAAAAGACACTGTCATTCGAACAAAATGGCAGCCTACAGACTGGGAGAAAATCTTCACCAACCCCATATCTGACAGAGGACTAATATCCAAAATCTACAAAGAACTCAAGAAATTAAATGCCAAGAAACCAAATAATCCAATCAAAAAATGGGGGACAGAGCTAAATAGAGAATTCACAAAGGAGGAATCCCTAATGGCTGAGAGACACTTGAAGAAATGCTCAACATCCTTAATCATCAGAGAAATGCAACTCAAGATGACTCTGAGATTCCATCTCACACCTGTCAGAATGGCTAAGATCAAAAGCTCAAATGACCTCCAAACCCCATTTAACAAGACCATTTAATAGCTTGTAGTCTCTTCCCCTAAATAACAAAATTTTCTGTTATCCTTCAAATAACCAAAAGGGGGGCGGAGAAACACCCTCCCCACCCTCTGGGCATGGGTCGTCACTCTCTTAAAATGACTTCCTGCTGATTTGGGTCGTAGTAAACCTGTTTGGGGCCCGAACCAGAATGGAAAAATGGTTAAAAATGTTAGTACACTCCTTTTATGTTCAGTCCTTCTGTTCTCAGCTGTTTAGATGTCCTAAGGACTTTGTAGGCAGAAGCTGATCTTCCAGGCTTTACTGAAGTTCTGGCTGAGGTTAGACCCAGGGTCTTCCTTCTTTTCCTTTTCTGTATCCTCCTTTCTCTCCTATGTAGGAGTGTACGGAGAAAAATGGGACATAGACATAGTATGGGAAGGACCAAGAAGAATGGACAGATTATTGAATATGTCCTTATACCTTTGTATATTGATACAAAATTAGTATTATATTTGGCTAAAGTGGTATTGACCATTGTATATTGTGCAAAATTAAGATTGTATTGGACTACATTGGTATTGATCTTTGTATATTGATACAAAATTAAGATTATAGTTGGCCACAATGGTATTGACCCTTGTATATTGACGTAATATTAAGATTGTATTGGGCTACATAGGCATTGATCTTTGTATATTGATACAAAATTAAGAGTATATTTGGCCACATTGGAATAGATCTTTGTATATTGATACAAAATTAAAGGTAACGCTTCCTAATGGTATTGTACCTAGAGATACTTAAAAGTGAAATGTGAAGCTCTGGCCTCTTGATACCAACCGTCTTAAACTGTTTAGGATAGTTAAGAAAAACAAACTCCTAGTCATGCAAGCATGTCACTTTGTTAGCTACTATGACACTCTATCACAGATATTCTCTAAACTACTCAGTAATCAAGTTGTTAAGAGACAAGCAACATTTGCTTATCTAAATACAAGAGATAGATAGGGCATCTTCAAAAACCCCAAGAAATCTGCAGAATATGGCATTCAAAGATGTTGTTTTAAATTAAGATTTTTTTTGACATATCAGCTCCTGACAGCACCCCCTATTCTACTCCAAGTAGAAGATGAGCATTGAAGAATCTCCAGTGTGAGATGGCTGAATTAGTGGCAAGCCTATCTCTTGGCATGAAAAAAACCCCTTGCTTCAACTGCAGACAGAATGCTGTCCAAAAAGGACAAAACTTAGTAGCAGGGAAATCGACAGCCTACCTCTGCCAAGACAGGGTAGGTAAGTCCTTCATAATCCCTGCTCTACAATCCATGTCTGTCAGAGAAACAGGACCAAAAGGCTGAAGATTGATGCTGTAACGTATGGAGAGAAAACAGGAACTGTCCAGGCAGCCACTGATATGTCATTTCTTAGTTTTGGATGATGCAGCCCCTGCATTTCCTACATAATCAGATATATTTATCTCTCTCAGGTCTCTGAGGTGGTTGAAGAATAGATAGCTAGAGTCTCATAGTTAAATTTTGAGTTGTTTAGGAATCAAGAGGGTGTTCTGGATCTAAGAAGATGTTTTTAATAGTGATGCAAGTTAGTATGAAAGCTGAGTCAGATATAGAACTTTAAATTCATGGAGATGGTTAGATGGTAGAATGTTAAAGTCAGGGGCCAAATATGTATGAACTGGACATTGGGAATGTATGCTGGGCCATTTAATTCTCATAAATGTGGCATATTTATTTCTGTTGTTTTGTATAGTATTTACTGTTATAAGAGAAGGAACCATTTATTGGAGTGAAAGGGGAAGCTGTTGGGGGGAAGAGGGTGGAAGGGTGGGACAGGAAGGGGGAGTAGGGAAGGGATTGTGACTGAGATGTAACTTGACGAAATAAAAAAATAAAGTATATATAAAAAAAGCTCAAATGACAGCACATGCTGGCCAGGGTGTGGAGAAAGGGGCCCTACTCCATTGCTGGTGGCAATGCAGGCTTATGCAACCACTATGGAGGTCAGTCTGGAGATATGTTAGAAAACTTGAAATAGCTTTGCCTCAGGACCCAGCCATACCACTTCTGGGTATACACCCAAATGCCTCTTCACGGAATCATAAGGAAGTTTCCTCATCTATGTTTATAGCAGCCTTATTTGTAATAGCTAGAAACTGGAAACAACCCAGATGTCCCTCAACTGAAGAATGGGTTAAAAAACTGTGGTACATCTACACAATGGAATACTATTCAGCTATCAGGAACAATGAAATTATGCAATTTGCAGCCAAATGGATGGAACTAGAAAAGCTCATCCTCAGTGAACTAACCCTGACTCAGAAGGACACATATGGCATCTATTCACTTATAGTAGGATTTTAGCTATATAGTAGAAGGTATTGATACTACAACTAACAACCCAAAGGGAACTTGGACATAGACTTTTTATTTTATTTTTAAAATTCTGATTTTAAGCTTAAGAGATTGTGTGAATCTCAGAAGAGACTTTGAACTTTGGATTTTAAAACATTGTTGAGACTATGATAGACTACGGGGACTTTTGAAGTTGTACTAAATGAGTTTAGTATAATTTTATGGCTATACATCTATGAGGGGCCAGGGAGTAGAATGTGGTTGTTTGAGGTGTAGCCCCCAAACATGCTCAGCCCATAGGCAGAGGCACTATTAGGAAGTGCGGCCTTGTTGGATTAGGTATGGACTTATTGGAGGAAGTTTGTCGCTGTGTAGGCAGCCTTTGAAGTGTGCTATGTTTCAAGTTATGCCTAGTGTGGCACACAGTCTCCTTCTGCTGCCGAGGAGCAAGAAATCTCAGCTCATTCTCCAACATCCTGTCTGTCTGCATCCCACCAGGATGATAATAGATTAAACCTCTGAAGGTGTAAGCCAGCCCCAATTAAATATTTTCCTTCATAAAAGTTACTGTGGTCATGGTGTCTCTTCACAGCAGTAAAACCCTAACTAAAACAGTTGATAACTTTTCCAAAACTGATGTTTCATTTTGTATCTCTCTGGTGAGCAGCAATGTAAAGAATCTTTAAGTAGGTTTTATTGGTCACTTGTGCATCTTCTTTTGTTGTGAGTATTCATTCCCCCCACTCCCCATCTGTATCGAGTTGATTTATTAGTGAGTTTGGAATTCTTAGTAGAGTTGATGATATGATTCAGTGGGTAAAGTCATGAGGCCTGGATGATTTGAGGAAGTCTGGTGTTAATTTTCAGATGCCGTATACAATGTTTTCATATGTACATTTCGGTAGGTGCTTCATGTATCTTGGTGAAATTAAGCTTAAGTGCCTTAAATCATTGCCTGGCTATTTTCGTTTTAGAAGTTTTATAGCTTTAGGTTTTATCATGTATTTGTGCTCCATTTGAGTGGCTGTATGTTGTGGAGGGTGTAGATCGATGTTTTTCTGAGGATATCTGGGTGTGTGTGTGTGGGCACATGTGTGCGTGAGTGTGCATGTGCGCATACAGGGGCACACGTGCCATTTCCTCTATGTGAAGGGCAAAGAATAGCATGGAGTATTCATCCTGATGTTTTGTTTTGTTTGAGACAAGAGCTCCTTTTTGCTGTTGTTGGCTCTGCAAACACCAGGCTACCTGATCCTCTAGCTTATAGGGATTCTCTTGCATCAGCTTGCTAGCCAACACAAAGAAAAGAATGGAGCTTATCTCTGGAATGACACTAATTTACCCCAGTTGTCCATTTCCTTTATATGAACGTACACATGTATTTTTAAATTTAAATTTTATTTATTTATTTATTTATTTATTTATTTATTTATTCTTTGAGAATCTCATGCATGTACACAATGTATTTTGATCATATCCACCTCTTTCCCCCTCCCAACTTCATAACATTTTTATATATATATGTATGTGTATATATATATGCATGTCACCAAGTCCAATTGGCGCTGTACATATGTACATAGATGTGGGTTTATCCACAGGAGTGTGCTCTACATTTATTATTTTTTGAAAATAAATCAGTAAAGTTGTTATTATAAAAGTTTTAAGAATAGGTGAACGAAACCAATTCTGCATTTAATTTACTTAGGATCGGTCATGTTGAGGCATCACACTTAGAACTGGAATGCACAGCTCCTAAGACCATAGGGCCACAATAGAGGAAAAACCAACCTTGTAGCAGAAGGCTTAGGGTCTCAGAGCCTACAGGGAAAGGCATTGTGACTTTGTAACCAGGGATGGGTTTTGCTGAAACAATGGCCAGCTTTTTTAGTAATAATATTATTGTTTTCCTGGTAATATCCTTGTGCCTGCCAACAGTTTTCTTCCTCACTGAGAGTGAGAGACAGAAGGGAGACAGACCCATGATACTGAGTTTTATGGGAATACTTTTCCCATTTCCACAGGAAAAGTAGTCTCACCTCCTTGAATCAACTTGAGCATCTATGCACATCTCCATGGAGTAACTGCTTATATTTAAGATTTATTGATGTATGTTGATTACTCTTATTTGCTTTATCTTTATTGAGCATTAGTTAATATATAGCATGCTGCAATTCTCAGGTGTTGGTTTGATGAACTGGGCTAATGAAGAAAGATATTGAACCAGGGAAGTTCTCCCATGATTTCCTGCTCGTCACATCCCCAGCCCTTTCTCAATCATTTTCTGATTTCTGTTACCACAGGTTGGTTTTGTCCTCCCCTGTGTTTCTTATGAATGGTTCGGTTAGTGATGGAGAGTGATTAACATTGACTTCCAAACCTCCCTGGGCCATATTTCTTGCTCAGACAATATCTCTGAGCAACCATCAACCACTCACACGAGTGGGTCCTTAATTCAACAAACATAAGGTTTAAAGTTGCCTTTTCCTTTCTTTTGCTCAGTTTTCATTGATGGGAACTTCTGGCTCTTCTGGAACATTTTCAGGATGAAGGACACTGGTTGTGAAAACTCAGAGCCATAAGCTGCAGCCCTGAAAGCTCTGTTGGCTGGTTCCACGTGCTTGCTCAAAATATCTGTTTCATCTTTGCTCCCTTCAGTTTTTCTAATCTCAAAATGTCTCTAATTCCAATCACCTCTGCACACATTGCTTTGTTAAGAATCCTTTTCCAAGGTGAGCATCTGTGGTGTGGATATCCTTTGGTATTGACCTAGATCTCCCTTTCCAAAGTTGTGGACATTCAGATTTCTATTCCGTGTTACACTGGTCAGTCATTGCACTCCCAAAGCAGCTGCTGCAGGAAATTATCATGACTTTGCACCCTTGTCATTCCAAATGTGGACCAAGCCTGTTTTAATTTACAAGATAGTAACAAAGACAAGACTGCAATATTAAACAGAACTATACTGAAGGGTTGGAGGGAACAAAAGCTCAGTGTGATTTTTCTTAGAACCAGGACAGATTCATATTCTGCAGAGAATGAAGTTTATATAATTTGGAGGCATCTAAAAGGACAGGAATATGGACACATGATACTTTTGTGAATTAAAAATCATATGACTGTGTATACATGTTGGACCTCTGTAAAACCCTAGAAATCCATCTTTTATCAGCTTCGTGGTTTATTTACAACCGTTTCCAGAAGTTTTCAGATCTAAACTCTGACAAATCACATGGCATAACCATGTTACCAAAGTCTGACAAGAGTTTTGAAGCTTTTGTTGATAGCTTGGGAAATCATGTTAGCCAGTGTATCCTGCACCGAGGATGACTGCATCCCAGTCTGTTTAGGACTGTGTGGAATGTTGAAGACAGTCAGTCTTTTGTTGTTATTGTTCTTCTTTTTCTTGGCCATTAGTCATTTGTTTGCAAGAGGGTATAGATAGCATTTCTCGAATAATAGGTTTTTTGTAAACATAAGGGGATGTACATATAAAAAACTATTAACATTTTTGAACTCATGGTCTTCTTAATAGATTCACTTTACAAGCTGAAGCCAAACTCTTAATGTTCCAATCTAAGAGGATTTCCAAAGAACTGTTTATACTGTGCTGCCTTCCATCTGCCTGACAGGGATTTCTCCCAGGACTAAAGGAGGCTTTCCTAGAGATAAAAGACACCTTCTTCTGAAATACCACAGGTGTTTTCAAATATCCTGAAAGGTAATTCTGTAACTTCAGAAATCTAAGTTGTAATTCTTCCAGGGTACTCTCACACATTGTATAACAACACTCTATGTATTCATAAGGTGGTGTGAAAAGAAAATTAAACAGAATCAGTGAATGTGTTTCCCAATCTTGGAAGACTACAGATGTTACTGTTGGACAAACAGAGCAAGGCACCTTCCAGTTAAGATTATTAAACTATTGACAATTCTCTATTTCTCCTATTAGTGACTTTAGGGATGGTGACTAGCACCCACAAATAGATGTTCCTGGACCAAAATATCAGCTGATCTCCTTTGTTATTTTATCCATATAAAGCGAAAGGAAACAGCTCAAAAACTGGTAAGGAAGGAAAGGGCACAGGTTCAACCATACACAACTGTAAACTTAATAGATTCACAGAACAATATATAAATATCTAAAGCAAGTTTAAAAATGCCTTTTAAGTATATAATGGTAATAAGTAAGATAATAAGGTTATAAATGAGATAACATATATACCAGTTTCTGCAAAAAACCATAAGATATATATAACTCAATACTTTAAAAACCAGTATTAGTCTATAATGCTGGCATTAGTCCCAGATCCTGTGATTTCATTAAAGGAGGAATGACTGTATTTACTGTCTGCCCACAGGGTGTAGTTCAGTGTCCAGCAATTTAAAGACATGTTTCTTGTGAATTATGTTTGCCTTTTGTTTATTACCTAGTTTAAGGTCTCAGATCCAAATCTTTTGTTGATATCATTAAAACATTTACCAGTCTAGTTTAATCCATGAACTTTTCCACTAAGAACTTCTTTTTCTGTTGATCTCTTAAAAAAAAAAAAGAAAATTAATGGAGTGGTGAATTTCAGTTTCAATTCAATCTATAAATCCATGAAATGTTGGGCTTCATTAATTTTAATCTGTTAAGTAAGCATTAAGTTAAATAATCTTATGAGATTTAAAAACAACCTCACAAGTCCCAAGGACTTCAGCAAAAATCACACATGGAGAATTTTAAAAAGTTCAATCATGTTCTGAATTGAAGCAATGCTTTTCTAACTCCAGAGAAGTCATGCATAGCATGTTCCGTGACACAAAGCATTTAAACAAGAAGTCAGTGACAAAAATACACATGCACGCTTCTAAAAGCCCTGCTGGTGCTGGAGTGATGAGGCATTCTAAAGGAGCAGGAGAGACTGTTGACATTCAGCTGACACCTCCAACCCCTGCTACTTTTATTTCTGTCCACCTATTTTATTTAGAAACTTGAAGGTAGGGATATATGATGAGGAGGTCAATGCGATCTGATGTCCTTGAGAGGACAAACCTTCCTGTGTTTCTCATCACTGAAAAGCCCCTCCCCTCTGCTGCTTTTGTTTGGCATGCACTTTTATTATCCGGCACATTCTTTTTGACTGTTCAGGAAAGAGATCACTTGGTTGTTAATATTCTGGGCACCAACGCATCTTTGCAGATTAATATGGGAAGATGCTCAGCCATGGCAGAAGGTTGGGGTGCAAGTAGTCTCTGGATAAAAGTCAGGCTTACAATGAAAAATTGTAAATTTTGGAAAATGTAGGGATAAACATATACATTCCTAGAAACAATGGCTTCTACAAAGCAGGGACCTTATTTAATCTTCAAAGTATCTGCCTGAGGTAGGCTTTGTAATTGGACAGATGAGGAAACGAAAAGCATAGAGACCCTAAAGAACACGGCCACTGAGAATGCCACTGCTTTCTGCCTTCTCACGAATTGGTCGAGACTTTTGGGAGTTCTTAGAAGAACTTGGAAGCAGTGTCAGTGGATTTGGCTGGGGGAACTGGGGTGGGCATAGACTAAGTTTTGGGGGAGGAAAGTTATTTTTTTTCTACTTTTCACTGTGAACGTCTTGATTATTTAAAATTTGTTTTACAAGGAGCATATTGTATATTTTTTTTCCAGAGAAAAATTAACAAACAAAACGAAGGAGTCATAATTCATGCTGGCTCCAAAAGCCTGTTCTTGTGACAGACTTCACTGGAGAGATGTCAGGCAGTAGCTGTACCCAGTGAGCTGAGGGTTCAGGAATATGAGTGTGGCTGGGAGAAAAATAAAGGCCCCATCTGTATTAGTAATGCTTTGTGTTTCTTTAACACCAAATCTGAGTTGTCCCCAAAGCTGAAGCTGAATAAATAGCCGTTTATCCTCAGAGCACTCCATGAGCTCTCTGGTGTCAGGTTGAGTGGTGATAGCCCACTACCCATAGCTTCTACCCATACTTAGGGATTCCAGCTCCTGGAGGGAAATCACTTCAAATCTGCATGCTTCCCATCACCCTCAGCTAGAAGCATCACCATCTTCATAACAATTTTTAGCCTCAAAGGGATGCTATTAATTAGCCCAAATATTAAAAGAAAGGAGAATGAATGCCAGATGCTCAGGATGAATGGGGCGGGGGGGGGGGGGTGATTTTACCCAAATCCTGTAGCTGGCAGCTCTCTGGGGGAAGAGGTGTCTTGCAGCCAGTCACAGGAGGAGGCTAAGCAGAAGGAACAACATGGCCACTGTCCTGGTGTAACGCCCCCTCCTGTAACCACAGCAGACCACGTTCCTTGCCTTCACTAATTAGAAATTACTTTAGCACATAAACAGGCACTTTACAATGTTTTCTTTTTACGACGGGCTGCACGCTTGCTTCTCCTCTCCAGTGGCAAAGGGAACCAGCGCTGGCTTCCCATGTTCCCACCTCCTTTGCAGTCCCATCCCTACTCAGCCACAGAAAAAGCTGCAGCCACTCAGGCCCAGGCTGGGGAGGAGTTGGTAAATGGCCTTCTTCAACATAAATCTCCGAATGGCTAGAGATCTCAGCTCCCACGGCTTCTTTGTCCCTTCTCCGTCCCGTTCTTCCATCAACAGGGTCCAGAGCGTTTCCTTCATAGAAAGCCTCATTATTGACAGGACACTCTGGCTCATAACACCCTTCCCATACACCACTCCATCCAGTGGTGAGTGATAACAACGCTGTTTGTGTTTAATTAGCCCTTGGGTTACAGGCAGTTTGTGTTGAGGGTGTGGCTGTTTTAGTTGGTTATGGAGTTGACAGAAATATATGTGTATTGATGTGGGTCCCCTGTGTGTGTGCCCTCTCAGCGCTCTGGTCTGAAAGTTCAACAGGCCCTCGTTCCACTGCTTCTGGAGGCAAATTTCTTAAACTTCCAGGAACTGATCCCGTTCAGTAAGACTGGAATGATAATGCTCCTTCTTGGTCACTAACTACCCACCAGGGCAAAGGTCCACAATGTTTATCACCCCATTGCTTCTGTTTCATAGCACAGATGAGAGCCCGGCTTTGAAGGCTACTCCCCAGGCAGCTGGCTCCACGCCCTGACCTGAGTGTCATCTGTTTATTTCTCTTATTTTTAAAATCACGTCTCTCATAGGATGCGTGTCATGACTTATATTCACAAAAATGACTAAAATAGAAGCATGATTATAAAGTAGTGGATTCCTGAAGACAAACATTGCAGAATGCACACTCATCTAAATCTGTCATCCCTTTCAAAAGCATTCCTTTTGAAAGTTATACACACATTCCAAAAATGGCAATATTTACCAACGTGTTTAAGGAATTCTTGCTTGAAGTGTGGTATGTGCAACTAAAAGACAATGATAATTTTCTTAATTTAGAATTAACATATATTCATGTGGAAAGCTTTAATTTTCTTGTTCCTCTAATTTACATCTATAGTTAAGCCTAGGGTAAGCTTTGCTAATGCCAAATATATAAAATATAGAATTCATTTAAAAAGTTTTTTTTTCTAATCTATTTTTTTGTCCCTTGAGTTTTGTCCAGATGAATACTTAGTGGTGATGGATCTTCATTGTGAGGGTAATTGAGAGCTTTGGGATTTAATTCCATTATGGTGATTTCAGAAAGTATTTATTGAATGTCTTTACATGGAATAAAAAGATTAACAAGATATGTTCAGATCAATTCTTTTTTTTTTTTTTAAATAAACCATTAGCTGATTCTAAACCTCGTAGCTGATTCTACGAGGGAGGTTTACAAAAAAATTTTAACAATTGTAAGGTCCTTGGGATAGGGATCCTCCATAGGGATGCATGAAACACACAGAAGGCATAGTTGTATAATTTTTGGAATAGTGAGAAAATGAGTGTAGTACACACAAAAGACTGGATAAAAGTATTTTGTGTCAACCTGTAGCAGTTTTCATAGCCCAGAAACTGAAACTAGGCTGCTGCTAAAATTAGAAAATAGGTAAGGTGATTTTACATATCAGGTGTTCTTTGGTAGTTCTTGTTTATTTTTGTTGTCTTGTTGGAACTTGCATGAGGGCCCGCTTTTCTCCCTGAAGACACATGGCCCAGAGAATCAGCTAATGCTGTCACAATTACAGGGACAGTGGCGTTGCTTCTGACACTCAACAAGGAAATTTTTGGTTAGCATAGCTGGCCAGGTCTGTTGGTATGCAGTGAACTCTTGGTCTATTTCTTGGTCCTGTCCACACTTCCTGGTTGGTTAAGCTACACATTTTAATTTTCTTGAGAGGTGGGAGGAATCAAGGAAGCAATATCCAACCACAGCTTCTTATGGAAGAAAGGCAGATTAGGGGCTAGGGAGATGGCTCAGAGGGTGAGCTTGATGTACAGACGACATGACTTGAGTTTGGATCCCAGCATTCATATAAAAAGCCAGTCTAGGTGTGGCATGCTTGTGCCTGAAACCCTAGAGTTGGGGATGGGGGCAGGGTAGACAGATGGATCCCTGGAGCTCACTGAACAGCCTGTGAGCTTCAGGTCCAGCGTGTTATCCTACCTCAAAAAATAAGGTGGAGAGTGTTAGAGGAAGACACCTAGTATTGACTTCTGGACTCGACCTGCACATCCACATGTACACACACACACACACACACACACACACACACACACACGAGAGAGAGAGAGAGAGAGAGAGAGAGAGGGGGGGGAGGGAAGGGAGAGGGAGATTAAAATGAATAAAAATACTAAAGTCCTTAGTGATATACTGAGATGGGCATTCTGGGAGGGGGTGAGATTGTTAAGACCCCTAAGGTAATTTGATTATAGGACTTAGATCTTTTGGAATAGCCAGACTGTCTAAGAGTCAGTGGTAACATTGTTACTTACCAACAGCTGGTCCTGGGTCTTCTCATGAGCCAAATGGAGTTAATAATCTTTTGTTTTCCATAGGCTTTTCAAATGAAAGCTTTAGTAAGCATACAAAGTAACAAGTTTCTCTGTAACATTTGCATATATGTGTTTATTTGTGCTTTCCTTCTACTTGTCTCAGGATGGATTTAAAGATTAAATCATGTCTTATCTGTTACACCTAGCACACCTACTGCATGAGCAGAAACATCCTCATCAATAAAATGGTCATTTATGAAATATTCACAAAGAAACATTGACAAATAGTATTACACATATATCTAGTAGTTACTAAGTAGGCTTTGGAATAGATTTTTTTAAATCAGGTGCTATTCTAGACAGAAGGGATGAAAAAAGAAATATTTCTCCCATCCTTGTCTGGAGGGAAGGAAAAAATTATCTGATTACAATTAAAGGACACTGAACAATAGACTTGGATGGACATCCACATTTAGGAGGCTTTCCTGAGTACAGAGAAACACTTTTCTCAACCTCTGGGTCTCGACCCCTAAAGGGGTGAATGACCCTGTCACAGAGGTTGCCTAAGACTGTTGAAAAACACAGATATTTACATTATGATTAATAACAATAGCAAAATTACAGTTATGAAGTAGCAATGAAAATAATTTTATGTTTGCGGGGTCACAATTATACGAGGAGCTGTATTAAAGGGTCAAAACATTAGGAAGGTTAAGAACTACTGGTCAGGAGAACCTCTGCTCAAGGGACACATGAGTTTTGGATGGAAAGATGTGTAGAAATCCCAGATAGATCAAAACAAAGTAAAGCAGAGCAGCATCTTCTGCTTTAGTATATCTAGTTATGGCACACAAAGTCAGATTAATATGATCATTCGTTTTTTCATTAATTAATTTATTTGTTATTGGAAGAGTTAGGGGAATATTTGAGGGAGGTAGAGGGGTCAAGGACACCACAATAATGTGATCATTCTTAATACACCGCTCCCACATGTATAGTTAAATCCCCTGTGGAGATGCTATGGTATCAACACAGGAAGGAGAGGGGGTGGATTCCTAATGTACTGATGCTTGTCTGTCTGATTTCCAAAGCTTCATGGTTCATTGATAAGGTAGAAACCCCGTCTGCTGGGCCTTTGCATTAAACGTATGATTGGTCTGGCCAGTACCCAGGGCCCAGTGATTGCTAGTCAAGTTCTGCACCACTGAGCTATACTATACCCACAGCCTCCGAGAGCATGATATTTTATATGATCCTCCAGTAGCTGAGCTGTGAACAATGAGAAGTGATGCTCCCTTCTCCAAACACATTCTTCCCGAGGATATCTTGTTTAGAATTTAGTGCTAGAAATAGCTTTATTTGTTTCCCAGAGAGTTCTAGAATAACTTCTGGTATATATGTCTTCTCTTAGTGAAAACTACAGCGCTGACTGCCAGAGGGTCCACAATGAAACAAGAGGCCTAGTTACCACAAGCACGTGACTCTGGTGGTAGACTTCCTTTCCCTTGCCTCTGGTTTCTGTCTTTTAAATTTATCCTGCGTTGTGATAAAAGATATCCTACTCTTTTATGATCAAAAGGAGATTATAAATAATCAAACTAAATATATCACATCATCATCGTAAATCAAGATATATATATATAACCAGACCGGGCACATTCTTGGACAGTTTTAGTTACTATTAAAAAAACAACCAGTAAAGCATAAATCTGTGATGGAGGTAATGGAGATAATGTTAATAATCTGTGTGTAGGAGGAGGCTGGAAACATGATGAACCTGCCAAATTGTTCCTAAAACCCAGGGGCTGGCCTAGCAGTAGGTTTTGCAGGTTTGGATGTGCCCCACAGAGAATCCTGATCTCTGCTCAGGACTGGTTAAGGCATGCTGTATCTTGACTCTGCATGGCTATGTTTCCATCTGATTAGACACAAGTAGAAATAAAGCAAACAACCTAAGGGGCTGTGAATCACAGAGAGATCAGGTTCTATGTAGCAAAGTGGCAGAGGCCTAGAGAATTATGGAATGACAACTTCTTTTTTTTATGGTTGTTTTTCTTTTTCTTTTTCTTTTTTTAAAATTTATTTATTTGTTGCTTCAGGTTAAATCTCCATCATATTGTCCTCTTTCCCCCTTTCCCAGCCAATCCCTCCAACCCTCTACCCCCTAACACTTCCATCCCACTTCTCTGGAGTGGAGTGTCCCTACATAACAGTCCCCCGCCCCGGTTCAGAAGTCATATGAGGGCCAAGAGCCTCCTCATACACTGGGGGCCTACAAGGCAGTACCATCAGTGAAAAGGGTTTCATTGCCAGGAAGAGAAAACTAAAACACACACACACACACACACACACACACACACACACACACACACACA
>CAJQZJ010032893.1:1219964-1255259 GCA_907164525.1 Lophiomys imhausi
GCCATATTCTGCAGATCTCTTGGGGTTTTTGAAGATGCCCTATCCATTTCTTGTATTTAGATAAGCAAATGTTGCTTGTCTCTTAGCAACTTGATTACTGGGTAGTTTAGAGAATATCTGTGATAGACTGTCATAGTAGCTAACAAAGTGACATATTTGCATGACTAGGAGTTTGTTTTAACTATCCTAGACAGTTTTAGACGGTTGGTATCAAGAGGTCAGAGCTTCACATTTTTTTTTTAAGTATCTCTAGGTATGATACCATTAGGTAGCGTTACCTTTAAATTTGTATCAATATACAAAGATCTATTCAATTGTGATTAAATATACTCTTAATTATGTATCAATATACCAAGATTAATGCCTATGTAGCCCAATATAATCTTAATATTATGTCCATATGCAAGGGTCAATACCATTGTGGCCAACTATAATCTTAATTTTGTATCAATATACAAAGATCAATACCGATGTAATCCAATACAGTCTTATTTTTGCACAATAAACAATGGTCAATACCACTTTATCCAAATAAACTACTAATTTTGTATCAATATACAAAGGTATAAGGGCATATTCAATAATCTGCCCCTTCTTCTTGGACCTTCCTGTGCTATGTCTATATCTCATTTTTCTCAAGCCCATGCACTCCTACAAAGGAGAGGAAGAAGGATACAGAAAAGGAAAAGTAGGAATTCCCTGGGGCTAACTTCTAAAACCCATTAAGACAGGACCATTTATCAGCTTGTAGTCTCTTCCCCTACATATCAGAGTTTTCAGTTATCCTTCAAATAACCTAAAAGAAGGGCGGAGAAACACCTTCCCCATCCACTGGGCATGGGACGTCGCTCTCTTAAAGTGACTTCCTGCTGATTTGGGTCATAGTAGACCTTTTTGGGGCCCCAACCCAAATGGGAAAAATGATTAAAAATGTTAGTACAC
Organism: Lophiomys imhausi; assembly: GCA_907164525.1. Taxonomy (NCBI): domain Eukaryota; kingdom Metazoa; phylum Chordata; class Mammalia; order Rodentia; family Muridae; genus Lophiomys; species Lophiomys imhausi. The sequence goes on from CAJQZJ010032893.1 coordinate 1,220,907, forward strand.
TCCATTTATGTTCAGTCCTTCTGTTCTCAGCTGTTTAGATGACTTAAGGGTTTTGTAGGCAGAAGCTGATCTTGCAGGCTTCACTGAGGTTCCTGCCGGGGCATTGTGTAGAGCTGAGTGGTCCCAGTGACATTGGATTGTTGTGGTGGTTGCAGGCCCCCGATGGAGACAGCTATTGAGGAAGTCTGCCAGGCAGAATCAACTGGGTCACTCGTCCTCCTTGGTGCCTGATTCTGCTCTCTGCTGAGGATTCCACAGTCAAGCCGTCTCCGGGCTCCCCTAATGGATGCTTCGATTCTCCTGGAATGATAAGAACAGAGCTCTGCCCCAATCCCAACCCTAGGACAATTGCCATCTTTTTTTGGGGGGGGGGGTGGGAGGGGCTAGGTAGTACTTCTCCTGAATCAAATTTGGCCTTCTGACAACATACAAAGCGTTATCTTTCAATCCGGGTTAAAGAAGAAATCATTCTGTCACCTTGGAGCTAAACCAGCTCTAGTGTATATATTTTGAGATCCCAAAGGACAATCTGCCTTCATCGAGAAGGCCTTTTGTAAGTAGCCTCCAAACCTAGGTCCCTCCAAATCCCATGTGTGTGTCTCTGAACTCTAATTATTGGGATCAGGAACCTGTGTTTCCCATCTGAAGGGATCAAAGATGTGTTCCACCACTCCTGGAAAAAGTCTTTCTCTATTTAGAGTTTGCCCTGCATCAGGCTGACCCTGAGCTCCGGGATCTGCCCGTTTCTGTCTCCAGTGTGCTGGGAGCTGGGACCAAGGGTGTACTCTTATTGAATGATGGGACCAAGAGTATGCACCCTCACCACCCCGCTCCGTATGACTCCAGAATACATAAGACTACCAACTCTACGGTGCTCGCCCCCGCACCGTCTCCGCTGAAGTCAAAGGCATGGGCCAATACCACAATTCTCTTGAATTTTACCTTAGCTCCACGTCTTCTCTACACCTGGAGGTCTGCAAATCCAGGCCGAATGGCTGTATCCTCTGTTCCATTCACAGTGTTTCAGCCCTGCCCCCTGCCCTTTTTTTTCTTTTCTTTTTTTAGTTGATAAATTTATTTGTTTGTTGCTTCAGGTTACATCCTTATCATATTGTCCTCTTTCCCCACTTCCTAGCCCCACCCTCCCATGCTCTACCCCCTGACCCTTCCGTCTTGTTCCTCTGGGGTGGGGTGTCCCTGCCTAACAGTCTCTCACCACAGATCAGGTGTCATATGAGGGCCAAGAGCCTCTTCATTCACCGGGGACCTACGAGGCAGTACTGCCAGTGAATGGTGTCTCATTGCTACTGGGGGAATACTAAAAAAAAAGACCAACAAACACACAAACCCACAAAAACAAAGAATATCAACAAAAAAAGAGAGGAAAAAGAGAAGGGAAAAGGAAAGAGAAAAAAAGAAAAAAAGAAGGAAAAATAAAAAGATAAAAAAAAAATTATGTCCTTGTTCCTTTTGATGTGTTGGTTGTAGTACAGATATCCTGTACGATATAGTTAAAATCCTACTATAAGTGAATAGATGCCATGTGCATCCTTCTGAGACTGGGTTAGCTCACTCAGGATGAGCTCCTCTAGATCCATCCATTTGGTTGCAAATTGCATGATTTCATTGTTTCTGATAGCTGAGTAATATTCCATTGTATAGATGTACCACAATTTTTTAATCCATTCTTCAGTTGAGGGTAAAACATCTATATTTATTAATACTTAATAAACACCTATAAAACATCTATATCCTATAACATACCTATAACCTAATATATACATTTAATACCTAAGAACACCTAACCAATCCTATTTTAACCCCCTTGAAAGGATAATAAAATTCTCTAGCACAGGTCCATGTGGGCACCTTGGTCAACCTATCTGCAGGAACACTTCAAGTGTTTTCAGTCTGCCTCTGGCAGTCATGGCAAACTTGTCTTCAGCTTGGCTCAGCTTCCTTCTGGCCTAGCATTGCCAATTGGCTTGTGCAGTCAGTTTATTTCAACTGCTCAGCTTGTGGCCAGCTTCAGTTATACATGGTTCAGATAATGTGCCGAGTTATCTAGTCTTTTACTTTAAAGCCTTGTATAGCCTCACATGATAGCGGCCACCCTTTTGTCTATTTTTGAGGTCCTCACTGTGGCCTCCAAATTCTGCCTATCTCCTGGCATCTCTCTCATTTGCCTGGCACTCTTGGGCCTCTGTATGGATGTCTTCAGTGTCCATTTTTCATGAACTTTCCTTCAGAAGGTTCTATGCCATGCCTCTCCTGCCAGGTTTCTTGGGCTGGCTTGTGGCAAGAGTCTCCTTTTCGGACTCTGCCTCTCAGTTTTCTTGGCAATTCTTAGTTCACTTGCCAAGGCTTCTGACTGCTGATTTGACTCAGTGTTATTGAGGACTAAAGGTTGGCAGATGGCATACCTTGCTTCACACTTCTCCTGAGTGTGCTTCTGTCTCCTCCATCCATAGGGGCTGAGAGGGCTTCACATGGAGCTCCCTGGTATATATATATGGTGTGGTCTCAAGGTCTTTCAAGGTGTCCCCTGTACTCTCATGCTCTCTTGAGGAAACTGGCAGTCCCTGTGGCTTCTGAAGTTTTGTAGCCACACACCTCCACCTGGAGCTTTTTGAAGGCTTTTCTCTTCCCCTCCTTAGCCACAAGTCTTGGCTAGTCCCAGGTCCTTCAAAATGAGGCAGTGACCAGCAGTTGAGCAGCATTCAGCAGCTGAAAGCTTCAGCTAGTGTCTTTCAAAGTGTGGCTTCATTGAGAAGCCTTCCTTCAGTTTCTCAGGCTTTGAAAAGGTCCAAACAGTGCCAGGTGCCAAGCTGATATGCCTACCCTTCTTAAGAGAGAATCCTTACTAACTCACTAAAGAAAACTAATCCATTACAGATAAGTGATTGTATTCACTCACTTTTCTTTTAAAAGTAGGAAAACCAACCCAATATTATTCTTTCCTCCCCTTTCACAGTACCATTTGTCCTTTTGGAAAACAGTAGCAACTTGAATCATAGATTCTAAGCACTCTTTATCCTTAATATTATTTTGATTGATATTTTACAATAAAGTTCCATTAAAAATCTCTTTAGTCAATTTTAGAGATATTCTTTCTGGTGGATCAAGTTCTGGGGGTTAGGGTCCGTTTGAAAAATGTGAAAGGAGATCTGCAGAATATGGCATTCAAAGATGTTTTTGTAACTTTAGATTTTTTTTATATCAAGACATATCAACTCCTGACAGCACCCCGTATTCTCCTCCAAGTAGAAGATGAGCATTGAAGAATCTCCAGTGGGAGATGATTGAATTAGTTGCAAGCCTATCTCTTGGTAGGAAAAGCCCCTTGCCCCAACTGTAGACAGAATGCTGTCCAAAAAGGACAAAACCTGGAAGCAGGTAAGTCGACAGCCTAGCTCTGCCAAGACAGGGTAGGTAAGTCCTTCATAACCCCTGCTCTACAATCAGTGTCTGTCAGAGAAGTGGGGCCAAATGACTGAAGATCGATGCTGTAATGTATGGAGAGAAAATGGGAACTGTCCAGGCAGCCACAGGTATGTCATTTCTTAGTTTGGGAAGCTGCAGGCCCTGTACTTCCTATAAAATCAGATATATATATATATCCCTCTCAGGTCTCTGAGGTGGTTGAAGAACAGATATCTAGAGTCTCATAATTAAATTTTGAGTTGTTTAGGAGTCAAGAGAGTGTTATAGATCTAAGAAGATACTTTAAAAATTGTGTTGCAAGTTAGTATGAATGTTGAGTCAGATATAGAACTTTAAACACATGGAGATGGTTAGATTGTAGAATGTTAAAGTCAGGTACCAAATACATATGGACTGGTCATTGGGAATGTACGTTAAGCCATATAACCCTCATAACTGTGGCCAATTACCTCTGTTGTACTGTATTGTATTTGTTATTATAAGAGAAAGAGCCATTTGTTGGACTGAAAGGGGAAACTGTAGGGGGAAATAAGATATACCTTAAACTTAAAAGAAAAAAAAAAAGGGAAGAGGATGGGGGGTTGAGGGTGGGAGGGGGGGACTGGAGGGGGAATAGGGAGGGGACTGTGACTGAGATGTAACTTGAAGAAATAAAAAATAAAGGAAAAAAAGAATAAAAAAAATCATGAATTCACCTGGGTATTAGAAATGTACTTTAAAGTCATCCTTATCTTCATAATAAAATCTGCCTAAAACCTAAAAAAGAAAAAAAAAAAGAAAAATGTGAAAGGAAAAGTTCCTCTGGATAACTTTGCATCAGGGATGATGAAGGATGCCTGACACCAGTAGTCACAGAAACTGACATATGCATATTATCTAATCTCTTTTATTGTAAATTATCTATAGCACCATAAATAATAAAACAACTACCTTTCTTTTCTTGAAATCTGCTAGGTAGAAAAACTCTTACCAATGGATGAAAACTTCCTACCTTTCTTGCTAAAATTCCATGTACTCCCTGTAGCTCTATTGCTTCAAAGGTGGGAAAATTTGTCCACAGTATATTCCAGGTGTATAGGGCTTCTATTATCACAAACAGGAAGGGGAAAACCACATAAGAGAAGTAAAGTCAGTCAGAGATGATCTTGTTCAAACTCTCAAATTTATGGGTAAGAAAATGGAACTACAAACCTGGGGGGTTATTGAGAATAACAGCCCCAGGATTCTGGTTCTCACCAGGTCTTAGTTTTAAAGAAAAAAAATGGCTTTCTTTGTCACTTTGGCAAAGCCTCCTCTGTCCCCTGCCAATATGCCCTCACAATACGCAAGCACTTTTGTTTCTTTTCTGGGTTGTATATGATTGCAAAGCTTGAGATAATTTCAGATGGAATCAAAATCCCCAAAGTCCATTTAGAAATGAAGGTGGTATGAAATGAGAGGTGAACATCACTCAGCTATCCAGGAGATTCAGAATTGGAACTGAAATCCTGCTTTCTTAACTCACAGCCTTTTCCATTCTGCCCAGGAGTCATGTTAACTTAGTAAGGGAGGGAACCCACTAAAGTCGTCGCCAAGCATAAAATCCTGTGTACTGGCATTGAAAAGGGCACGCTTCAACGACACAAATGAATCACCTAAGCCTGAAGCAACTGGGATTAGCAGGGCTAATTTTACTTATTTGTCAGCCCAGGATTAAAGGCTCCTCCTGGAATGCACAATTCGGCATTAACACCAGGCCTTCTGCGTTATGCCACAGTTACATTGGGGCAAGCTAGACCACAAGGTCCGATGACTTCCCGTAAAGGTCATCATCTCAAACAAATTCAGACTTAAGGTGCTTTTGGTAAAATTCAACTCCTAACAAAATAATAGATCTGTTTTCCTAAGAATTAAAAAAGAAGTGTAGCCGGACGTGGTTGTGCAGGCCTTTAATCCCAGCACTCGGGAGGTAGAGGCAGGTGGATCTCTGTGAGTTCAAAGGCAGCCTCGTCTACCAAGTGAGTCCAGGACAGCCAGGGCTACACAGAGAAACTCTGTCTCGTAAAACCAAAAAAAAAAAAAAAAAAAGTGTGCGTGTGTGTGCAAGTGTGTATCCCCCACCTTCCCCTTCCCTTCTCCCTCATCTTCCCCCCCCTCTCTCCATCTCTCTCTCTCCCATTCTCTCTCTCTCTCTCCTTCTCTCTCTCTGTGAGTGTGTGCCACTGTATGTGTGTAGAAGTCAGAGGTTGAATGGTGGGAGTCAGTTCTCTTTCTACCTTGTCAGGATGTCAGATACTTGGTGGCATGTATGTTTACCTACTGAACCATTATCTCCTATTTTCCCTTCCATCTTCCTTTTCCTTTGTTTTGTCTTGTTGTAAGATAGGGCATGCGTGTATGTGAGAAAGGAAAATCAGAAACTGGAGCCTAAGATACGTGCTGACAACAGTTTGATCAACAGTGAGAAACCAAAATATATTCTTGGCTTCAGGGCTAACTTAACACATCATGTCAGAGGCTAGTTAAACATCAGGCAAGTGGACAAGCATGACAGAGGTGACAAACTCCAGGGGGATAGTCAGGAAACACAAACAAACAGAATGAAAATGGACAAAGCAAAACCCAGGAAGCACTTAAATGACAACCCAGGAAGAACTTAAATAAAAAAAACCAAGATGAAGCAGAGTAAGCAACTAGCAGAACATCACATTGTACTTGTAATGTATACATTTTTCCACTTGACACTTATACCTTAACTGGAGCTGGGGACAGTGGGCAAGAACATATATGTTTACATGAGACTTTAAACACAAATGTTCATAGCAGCATTATTCACGGTAGCTGGCAAATGGAAACAACCCAACTGTCTAGCAATTGATAAAAAAATTATATTTACACAAAATGAAATATTTATTTATATTATTTATACTTACATATTTATAAAAAATTAAATATTATTTGGCAATAAAATGCTGATACATGTGTAGCAGTTAACCTTAAGAACACTGATGAGTTCACAATGGCTACAAGAGGCAGCACAATGACTTTACTTATTGGAAATGTGCAGAGTATTCAATTCCTGGGCCCAGAAGGAGGATGCATGTGTACTTAGCTCTGTTAGGGGTGTGGAGGATGGACTACAGGTCACTGTGGAGCTTCTTGGTGGAGGATGGAAGGAGATAATGGTGAAGGCTGTACAATTCGTGAGCATACTAAGAATCCTGTGCACTTGAAAAGGGTAGCTTGTTCTTAAGTGTGAATTTTCTCTCAATAAAGTTAAAGTTATTTAAAGGTGAAAAGGAAGATGAAGGAAAGCACTTCTTACAAGTGGCAACATCCCATTGTTCGGAAAAAAAAAAAAAAGGACCAGATTACACATTTTCTATTGGTGTGTGGGACCAGTTTCTTGGTGACTACTCTGGGGATTGTAAGAAGTCGGTAGTGGACATTCTTAACTGAGATAGTGAGTGTATGGTTCGAAAAATTGTCTGTACCTTCAGATTTGATCATTCAAGAAGTCCATATTTTGGAATGCCCACTGTGTACTAGGTACAGGCCTACTGACTGTTATTGATAGTTAGAGGTTATTGACTGTTGGTGAATGACTCAGAACCCTGAACCTCCTGGCCCTTGTGTACCAATCAGTGACAGATGACGGAAGGTTAAATATATGCTATGAAGTCAGCATTCTGGGTGCTTTGGTGGTAATGGTACTTTTCTGGACTGACAGTCCACAGTGTCCCTGTGCAGATGAGTTAGTGAAGGGCGTGGAAGGCCATTCAAAGGGTTTTTCACTGGCAACTTCCTATGGATAACTGTGCCCTCCTCCTCTGGACATCAGAACACTTCTAGCCTGTTGTCTACCAGTTATTCTACACTTGGGGAAGTCGTTCTCTGTCATCTCTAGGCTGACAAATGGCTCAGGTGACTCACTCTTTAATTCACTGGCAGCCTTTCAAACCATCAACTTTGGCAACGATAGGTCACAGATCACAACTGTCACTTAGTGGGAGAGAGTAATAGGCTTGTTCAAATCAGGGTTAACTGCCACAAGAGCTAAAGATTACAGTGTGAAGCTTGCTGGGAGTGAATAATCTACAGGAGTGGTTCTTAACCTGTGGGTCGAGACCCCTTTGGGGTGTGAATGATCCTTTCACAGGGGTCACTTGAGACCATCAGAAAACACAGGTATTTACATCATGACTCCTATCGGTAGCAAAATTACAGAAAAGAAGTAGCATAGAAAATAATTAGAGGTTGGGCGTCATCCCAACATGAGGAAATGCATTAAAGCGTGTCAGCATTAGGAAGGTTGAGAGCCTTTACTACTCCTGTTAAGAAAAGAAGAAAAGACCCATATCAATCAGGGTCCAAACAGAAAGAACAGAGACTGTCTTGAGTATTTAACAAGGACTTCAATGCAGGGAGCTGGCCACAGGGCTAAGGTAGAGGCAGTGAGTGGCATCAATTGACACTGGCACCAGTGAGAGAGCCCAAAGGTGGATCGTTCACAAAGCTCGTCTGGAGGGAGGTTACTGATATTAACTGTGCCTGGAGAGCCAAGATAACCTGACCCAAGCCCGGGTCATGGTGGCTTGTCTGCTAGGCAATGAAATCTTAAGCTGCCACCTTAGTAACCACCAAAGGTGGAGTGGTGGAAAGCGTGGCGTGATTTCCACCTGAGCTCCCTGCTTCCCAGTTAGCATGGTGCTTCCCAAGTGAGTGAAAACCAACTAGAACCTTGAGGACAGGGGACCCTGGGGAAGGTAGACTGCAGGATCAGGCTCTCTGCAATGCAGAGAGGAAGGGCAAGGGACAGATCTGAGGGCAGAGATGTTCAGAACGATCAGAGGAGCTGAAAAATGTCTTTAAATATTCTTAAATATGCACCCTGTATTAGGACCTCTCACACAACTGTTCTCATTTTGTCATAAATATCGTTCTTTGAAGGTAGGACCAAGTGACAACTTTTGAAAGGCTGAAAGACTGGCATCAGAAAGGTTTTGGAATTTGTTCTTAGGATTCCATTGTAAAGACAGGATTCTAATAACCTGTTTTTACCACATTCTTGGCACATCTGGAGGCTAGGTCAGGGCATCTCCCCACGACTTCCCCTTCCACCTGTACTGTCTCCAGGCAACGTGTTCATAGTTCAGGCAGAGTCTTTCTTTGCTTTCTATCATGTCTTGAGTACATGAAAACGTAATCATTGATCCCAACCTAATTTCATGTCAAACGGAAGTGTTGAAGTTAGAAAAACAGTGATGCAGACCATCTCTCTTGAGTAGGTGCAAGTACTAGTACTTCCTCTTCTGTATTGCGAAGATGAGCACAGATGTGTACCCTTACATTTTCAGACACCAAGACCAATTTTCAGGGGTGGAGGTGTTTGCTCCAGGCAATGAGGTAAGACACTAAAAGTCTCAGGGTGGGGCTTTTCCACCCAGCATCTCAGGTGGAGCTTCCAGGTTGACAGCAAAGTCCTCTCATTTAAAAATGGACCGTGTTTGCTCTGGAAGCATCTGAGAGGATAAATAGGGTATCCCACAGGAGCCACAATGTTATTTTTGCACTGTCTTTCCTCATTATAACTTCAGTTCCAGTCTCTTCTTTTTTTTCTTTCCCAGCCTCTGTTTTCTTTGGGAGGAGGGTTGCTTCTAGTGTAAGTTGCATGTGCACGGGTGACTGTGTGTATGCACAGACACACACACACCCTGGATGTTCTTTTTGATTGTGTGGTCTGAAAGAATGCAAAGGACCCTGTGAATAGTCTTTTTTTTTTAAACTTAAAATAGTTTCCATACAATGAATTTTGATCATGCTTTTTACCTCCTCCAACTCCTCCCAGGTCCTTTCTACCTCTTTTCCACCCAACTGTGTTCTCTCTCTCTCTCTTTCATAAAACCCCTCAAAAATACAAAAATCAAAACAAACAAAAAACTCCAATAAAATGAAAAAAAAAGCCAAAACATAATGAAACGAAAAGTCCACAGAACAACAACAACAACAGCAAACACACACACACACACACACACACACACACTAAAAACAAACCCAAGGAGTCCATTTTGTGTTGGCCAATTATGCCTGTGGGTGGGATCTTCCCTAGAGTGAGGTTGATATACCCCATGACCTTCATTGGAGAAAAATGATTTTCCCTTTTGCCAGTAGGTATTAACTGTAAATATCTTCTGCATCTCAGTTGTAGGTCCTTGTCTGGGTTGAATTTATGCAGGTCTAATGTGTTATGGTCAAACCACCTTGAACATTCCTGATCCCAACTAAATAATCTTATTCCTGTGTAATGTTAGATATGTATGTCTGTAACCGAACTTTTAAATTATTATTTAACACTTATTTATTTATTACTAAATTCACTTATAACAAACACCAACAATTTCTTAACTATTAATCCTATAAATTCCTACAACCCCTTTAACCTATCCACTAAACCTATTGATAATTATAACAACTACTTTCATAACCTTTTAGAATGATACAGTCTCTGGGGCAGGTCCTCAGTCGTCAGGAACACAGTCTTTGTTGTAGATTCTTTAACGCACTTAGCAGTCCTTTTTCTGGATCTCTCAGATGCAGGTTCATCAGGGTCGTTGGTTATTGCAGTCTCACCTTAAATAAGGCTTCATGCTTTCTTCTCTGTGGGAGACCCCAGTCGTCTGCAGGCCAACTTACTTCTTTTGAATCAGGAACTCAGCTGCTCTGCCTCAGTCCTTAAAGCCAGGCACAATTTCCTTTAGGCCACTGTTCGGACAGATCAAACCCCTCTAGGCAAAATCTGAGCCACAGGGTTTAGTCCTTGGCCTTTTGGTGTCTTGCTCAGGCTTTCTTTGCTCACCAGCTTCTTTCTGCTTCAGGGAAATCTGGCCATCAAATGATGGCCAGCACTTTTTTCAGCTGGACTCTGGGAGCTCTCTAGCCTCTTCCTTTTCTGGGCTCCATGCACTGTCCTTAAATAGGAGGAACTCTGTTTCAGCTTAATTTGGGCTCCGCCCACTTAGCAGCTGAAAACAATGTCAGGCCAGAGACTTTGTTTCTTCAAGTCCATTAAGTCTTTCCTGTTTTCCTGACTTCAACCTTGTTTTTCAGTCTATTGAGTCTTTCCTGTTTTTCCTGACTTCATGCTGATAATGCTCTTCATGCCCTGAATTAAAAGACAGTATCAGAAACTCCTATATATTTTCTAAATCTAATTTATCTAACCCCTACATATGTCCTTAATTATTTAAAAAGTCATTCAACAACGAGAGCTATTTTAATACTTAGAAGATACATACTACTTTTATCCTGAGAGATACCAAAATATAATTGAAATTTGGGTACACAAACTCATCCTTGGCTGAATTTATCTTAGTTAGCTTTAGCAGGTAATGTTTTAGGTACCCTTCTGTGATAGGCATAATAATGGAACCACAAATGTCTGTTTCCTGATCTCGTTGTGATTGTGCACTTTTCCCTGTTATTGTCCATTATGTTATTTTGCTTATTATCTTCCTAGTATTTTAGGATTTATAATTTGTATTTCATTTGCTCGTTTAGTGACTGGATCTGGAAGACTGCAAACAATGGTATATCTGCTGCCTAGCAGAGTCTAGAATTACAGACTCAATGCCTGTCTTCTGAATGTGAAGCAAGATGCTTCTTCTAGATATATTCTAAAGCTGAAGTGACAGTATCATGTGCTGTTTATAGGAATAATCAAAAATAAATTTCTGCATGGATAACACATAATCTTTCCCAGTTGTTTTGCTGCAGTTTTTGTAAAATGCTGAATTCCACTTATTTTTCACTGTCAAGTAAAAGAACCATGCCATGGGAGTACCACACAAGAGCAATGCCTACTTAGCTAAAATGTTTTACAAATTATTTTAGAGAGCTGATTGTGGAGCTTTTGAAGGCATATGAACCAATATTAGTGTGATTTGCATATTTGTGGTACATCATGGAAGCCCTTTATCTAAGTTCCCCTGGACCATCACCAGTTTGTCCATTTCTAACTTATTCCTAGAAGAAGATGAAATAATATTTGAAATCATATCCACCATATAACAAACACCAGTATTCATCATTGCAATGGTTTTCTTCCCCATTTAAATTATTTATTTTTTATTTATTAATTAATCATTTATTTATTTATTTTGTGAATTTCACATCATGCACCCTGTTCCCTCTCCTCTCCCACCTCCCCTCAGATCCACCCTCCACCCTTGCAACCTCCTCCTTCCAATTAAAAAAAAAACTCATTGTGGAAGCTGTGTGTCTCAGTATGTCCCACAATATTCCCATTTGTCCACACATTCTTATTTTCAAATGTTCATTATGACTCCTTGGTCTGGTACGAGGCCTCTGTCTTCTGTTACTTTGTCAATACTGGAACCTCATTGGGACTCCTGTCAGATAAGCTGCTACTGTCCTGTGTCATGGGGATCCTATAGTTTTGGGTCTGTGGAACTGGCCTCTTCATACACTCCAGCAGTTCATCCATGGGGTGGCCAACTCAAAGCCCTGGTTCTGGGCCTGCAACCCCCACTTGCGGGGCCTGCTCTCCCCAGTGCTGCAGCAGGTAAGGTGTTGAACCAGCTCTTCTGCTTTCATGACTCCATCAGGGACAATTCTCCTGCCTGCTACCTGTGTCAAAGGCAAAAGAGTAAAGGGGATCTCTCCATCGCCAACACCACAAAGCAGACCGAAGGTAAGGCTGGCTCTTCCACACTCACTCACTCAGGGCTGGTCCAGGGACAGTTGTAGTGTGCTGGCTAGGCAGGGTGCAGGACCTGCTCTCCTAGGGGCAGACATTTAAATTATTTTTGGTGGGCCTGTTTCCTCTTGTGATGTGAAAACTGCAAGAAGTGTTCATCTTTTGGGCAAGAATTATTTGATTTGAAAGGCAGAAACTGCCTGTCAGTCATCACCTGTCCTCATTGCTCCATTGCTAAAAGATTTGGAGATGTTTTATGCTAATCTCTAAAAATATCCACTCTCCAGGCAGGACCAGGAGTAAAACAGCAGCCTTGATGTTGGGGTACATGTTAAAGCATCCGCTCTCACTCAGAGAACTGGAATGCATTGACAGCTGGGGAGAAATTACAGAAACAACCCTGATGGAAGTTAAGGAGGAAAAGGAAGAGTCCCCTTCAGCCTCAGGGGGAGGGGATTAGATCTAAGGGGATTAGATCCTGCAACTTGCAAATGTGAGCATTTCTGAGACCAACAACGTGACAAGAATAGAGAAGCACACAGAGAAACCCGCTTCAATGTATTCCTGTCCATAGTGCTCAAATCAGTAACAAAAGATACCAGGTCACTGAGCACAGTTTTTATTTATATTCATCACCCTTCCTTTGTGCTGTGTTCTGACTTAACTTCTGTATTCTCTGGCAGCCTCTGTTTCAGTGGACGCTTCATCTGGCGTTCAGAAGCCAAGAAGCAATCGAAGAGAAAGGAGGGGGCTCCTGAAGCCACACTTTACTTATGAGTTGGTAGAACTTGTAACAGTGTTTGGAAGAGAAGACTGCCTAACCCAGTCACGGAGGGATTAATGTTTCCTGTTACCTCAGGCTTCACTGAGGAGGGGCTTCACTGTTCTAGGATAGAGTGTTGGGCACAGGGTTAAAATGAGAAACACACATGTCCCCTGGGGCGGGGAGGGGGGCGAGACATGGCGATAATGAGGTGCCAGCTACTGCAGCCCTAGGACAAAAGGAGGTAGGATAATGCTGAATTTGCTTAGAAAGGGAAACGTGTTGTGTATGTGTAATTATATAACAATTTTTCATACTAAAATATTTACATAATTAAAAAATGTATAGCTGAATATCCATCCATTGTTTGTATTATCAAAAGAGATCACAGCACCATTAAAAAGACACTCTTATTTTGGAGGTGTAGGGAGGAAACGGGAGAGTGAATATGGTCAAGTATACTGTATGCATGTATGAAATTGCAAAGGATAAGTAGATAATACTGCTTTTAAAAAAGGAGACTCTTAAATAGCTATTTTTTGAATAAGTAAAAATGTAAATTATTCCAGACTAAGTCCAACAGTAAATGGAAAAGACCCATTAAAAATCCTTTGCTTTCCTGGACACCATATCTCTGCTGACACAAATTACATCCCTTTTTATTTGGCTCATTAGCTATAAAGCAACAAAAGCCAAGGAAATTTATGACAATTGATTCCTTCAGCTACATAGATGTATGATTTTAGGTCTTGAAATTACAAAAGCAAAAGGTTAAAGATGGATTTTCTCAGGAGACATTTTTTAAAGGACAAACAATTCTGAAATAAAAATTATAGCAAATAACATTGCTTTTTTTTTTTTTTTACTTCAAAGACTTAAATTGATTTTAAATGAGCCTTCAGTTTTTTTCCAAGGATAAAAATATTTAAGTAGCTTTTTTTAATTTGTGAAAGGTCACAGAAATGTTCAGTTAAAGACGGTTATTGATGGATTTTCCAAAAGTCATAAAAAAGTTAACAGAACCAAAAAGGTAAATACTGAAATATTTTAGCTAAATATGAACTTTATCACTAAATACGTCTTGAAATATTTTTATTGTTTTATAAAACTACCATAAAAATCAAAAATTAAAGACCTTGCTGAATTGGGCTTCTAAAACTTATTAACTTATATATTCAATTATTTTTACAATGTAACTTAAAAAGTTTTTGATAACATAATATAAACTTAGTATAATGTAAAATTCTAATGTGATATGAACAATTAAATTTTATACTAGAAATGCAAAACTTGTTTAACAATAAAAAACACTTCATGTAATTTATTAGATTAGCCATATTTTAAAAAGTGATCATTTAGATAGAAACATGTAGCACAATTCAGCACCTATCTGTAATAATTTTTACCAGTAGAAACATCAACAATGATGTGTCATTAACATTATCTAAAAGATTATTTTCACTAATTTTTTTATACAATGTATCTTGATACATGTAGGCAATAACAACTGATGAAAAAATAGGCCATGAGTTTGAAGCAGAGTTTGGAGAGATATAGGGGAGGGTTTGGAGAGAGGAAAGGAAAGAGAGAAATGTTGTAATTAAAATATAATTTCAAAAATAACAAAAATGTCATATGTCAACCATGGTTCCATCTCAAGAAGTAGATCTCGAATCCAATCATGATTGGTTATTCCCATATAATTTGTGCTACTATTGCAATAGTGTATCTTGCAGGCAAGCTGCTATTGTGGGTCACAGACTTCGTAGCTCATGATATTAATGATTACGTTTCTCTTCTGGTAGCATGCATAGTATTTTCCAGTACCATGAACACTTAAGTAGATTTCTTCATGTTTGTTGATATGGTGTCCCCAGAAACACATCTTTACTACCATGTTGTAGAGGGTAATTGGCTGCCTCGGCAATAGCCTGCTATGTTTGAGGTGGGTCGATGGGACCCCTTTGTCCAACAACTCAAGATGTAATCCATCCTGACACTAAAGTTTTTACTTAGTGGTATAAGATGTCTAGTTGGGGCATTGACTCCCCTGTAATAAGGCGAGTCCATTTAAGTTTCTTTCATATATGTATATATTTTAAGAAGCTTTTATAATAGGTTTGCACATGGTTTTTCGAATGGCCTTTACTATTAGTTTTCCCTCTTTTATCCTGCCCTCCCATCTTCCTTCATTAATCCTTCTATCCTAGTTTCTCTCTCTCTTTTTTTTAAAATAAATTTATTTATTTGTTGCTTCAGGTTACATCTCCATCATATTGTCCTCTTTCCCCCCCCTTCTCAGCCCCACCCTCCCACCCTCTACCCCCTAACCCTTCTATCCCACTCCTCTGGAGTGGAGTGTCCCTACATAACAGTCCCTCGCCCAGTTCAGAAGTCATATTAGGGCCAAGAGCCTCCTCATACACTGGGGGCCTAAAAGGCAGTACCACCAGTGAAAAGTGTCTCATTGCTAGGGAGGGAAAACTAAAAGACAGACCAACAAACAAACAAACAAACAAACAAACAAACAGAAAGTCAATATCCATGTTCTCTTTGGTGTGTTGGTTGTAGTACAGATATCTTGTACTATATAGCTAAAATCCTACTATAAGTGAATAGATGCCATGTGCATCCTTCTGAGTCTGGGTTAGCTCACTCAAGGTGAGCTTCTCTAATTCCATCCATTTGGCTGCAAATTGCATGATTTCATTGTTTCTGATACCTGAGTAATATTCCATTGTGTAGATGTACCACAGTTTTTTAATCTATTCTTCGATTGAGGGACATCTGGGTTGTTTCCAGTTTCTAGCTATTACAAATAAGACTGCTATGAACATAGATGAGGAAACTTCCTTATGATTGGGTGAGGAGTCATTTGGGTGTATACCCAGAAGTGGTATGGCTGGGTCCCGAGGCAGAGCTATTTCAAGTTTTCTAAGATATCACCATACTGACCTCCATAGAGGATGCACAAGCCTGCACTCCCACCAGCAATAGAGGAGTGTTCCCCTTTCTCCACACCCTTGCCAGCATGTGCTGTCATTTGAGCTTTTGAACTTAGCCATTCTGACAGGTGTGAGATGGAATCTCAGAGTCGTCTTGAGTTGCATTTCTCTGATGATTAGGGATGCTGAGCATTTCTTCAAGTGTCTCTCAGCCATTAGGGATTCCTCCTTTGTGAATTCTCTATTTAGCTCTGTTCCCCATTTTTTGATTGGATTATTTTGTTTCTTCGCATTTAATTTCTTGAGTTCTTTGTAGATTTTGGATATTAGTCTTCTGTCAGATGTGGGGTTGGTGAAGATTTTTTCCCACTCTGTAGGCTGCCATTTTGTTCGAATGACAGTGTCTTTTGCCTTACAGAAGCTTTTCAGTTTCATGAGGTCCCATTTATTGATTGTTGATCTCAAGTCCTGAGCTGTTGGTGTTCTGTTCAGGAAGTTGTCACCTGTGCCAATGAGCTCGAGGGTTTTTCCCACTTTCTCTTCTAGTAGATTTAGTGTGACCGACCTTATGTTAAGGTCTTTGATCCACTTAGACTTAAGTTTTGTTCAAGGTGATAAGTATGGGTCTAATTTCATTCTTTTACAAGTGGACATCCAGTTTGACCAGCACCATTTGTTGAAGATGCTGTCCTTCTTCCATTGTGCCGTTTTGGCTTCTTTGCCAAAAATTAGGTGGCCATAGGTGTGTGGGTCCATTTCTGGGTCTTCAATTCAATTCCATTGATCTACTGGTCTGTTTCTATACCAGTACCATGCTGTTTTTACTACTTTTGCTCTGTAGTACAGCTTGAAATCTGGGATGGTGATACCTCCAGATGTTTTTTTTTTTTTTTTTTTTTATTGCACAGGATTGATTTAGCTATTCTGGGTTTTTTGTTGTTCCATATGAAATTGAGAATAGCTTTTTCCAGGTCTATAAGGAATTGTGTTGGTATTTTGATAGGAATTGCATTGAATCTATATATTGCTTCTGGTAAGATGGCCATTTTTATTATATTGATCCTACCTATCCATGAGCATGGGAGATCTTTCCATCTTCTAAAGGCCTCTTCTATTTCTTTCTTAAAGGGCTTGAAGTTCTTGTTGTACAGGTCCTTTACTTGCTTGGTTAGAGTTACCCCCAGGTATTTTATGTTGTTTGTGGCTATTGTGAAGAGGGTTGTTTCCCTTATTTCTTTCTCAGCCCATTTGTTTGTTGTATAAAGAAGGGCTTCTGATTTTTTTAAATTAATTTTGTATCCAGCCACTTTGCTGAAGGTGTTTATCAGCTGTAAGAGTTCTCTGGTGGAATTTTTGGGGTCGCTTATGTATACTATCATATCATCTGCAAATAGGGATAATTTGACTTCTTCGTTTCCGATGTTTATCCCCTTGATGTCCTTTAGTTGTCTTATTGCTCTAGCAAGAACTTCAAGTACTATATTGAAGAGATACGGTGAAAGTGGACATCCTTGTCTTGTCCCTGAGTTTAGAGGAAATGCTTCAAGTTTCTCTCCATTTATTTTGATGTTGGTCACTGGCTTGCTGTATATTGCCTTTATTATTTCTAGGTATAGTCCTTGTATGCCCGTTCTCTCCAGAACTTTTAACATGAAGGGGTGTTGGATTTTGTCAAATGTTTTTTCTGCATCTAGCGAGATTATCATGTGTTTTTTTTCTTTCATCTTCTTTATATGGTGTATTACGTTGATAGACTTTCGTATGTTGAACCATCCCTGCATCCCTGGGATGAAGCCTACTTGATCATGGTGTATGATACTTTTGATGTGTTCTTGAATTTGTTTTGCTAGTATTTTATTAAGTATTTTTGCATCAATGTTCATGAGGGAGATTGGTCTGAAGTTCTCTTTCTTTGTTGGGTTTTGTGTGGTTTAGGAATCAGGGTGACTGTGGCCTCATAGAATGAGTTTGGCAGTGTTCTTTCTGATTCTATTTGGTGAAAGAGTTTGAAGAGTATTGGTGTTAGCTCTTCTTTGAAGGTCCGGTAGAATTCTGTGCTAAAACCATCTGGCCCTGGGCTTTTTTTAGTTGGGAGATTTTTAATGACTGTTTCTATTTCCTTAGGGGTTTTAGAGCTATTTAATCTGTTAACCTGATCTTGATTTAGCTTTGGTAGGTGGACTCTATCAAGAAAATTATCTCTTTCGATTAAGTTTTCAAATTTGGTGGAGTCCCAATTGCGGACTCAGGTGAGGGGTTGTGATGGTGATGTGTTCTTGTAGATTCCCGGGATCCAACTGGTCTTCCTGTAGATGACAGTGCTAGTTGGTAGGCCTCAGGCTTTTGGGTGGAGTTGTAGCTCCCCTGCAGCTTATGTGTTGGACCATGTTTGTGGTCCTTCCCGGCTTCTCACAGGGAATTCTCAGGGTCAATGTGTATCTAATAGCCAGAAGCACTGAGAGCTGGTGCAGCCTATTCCCAGGCAATGAGTAATGGCCTGGGATTGTTTCACTGCTCCCAAGTCAGTCCTCTCTATGTTGCACACTGAGTGTTCAGGCTGCAGTGGCTCTGGTGGTATGGTCCTGTGTGTCCAGGCACAGATTCTGTGGACTCTGGAAGTCCCAAGGCCTGTTGGAGTCTTGAAAGGACCCGACTCCATGCCTGTAAGGTGAGTCACTCAGCAGTGTCTCCCAGGTCGAAACCTCACTAATCCAGGGGGTTATATATGCTTCATCTCTCGTTTCCCACTGGAAGGGCTAGTACTAGCAAAAGAGTCTAATAATAATAATGGAAACCCCACAGTTTGCCTAGGGCTTGGACCCTGTGGTGGGCAAATCTGCCTTCCAACCCTGCCCTCTTTTCTGCCACTCTCACAGCTCTGCCTGTGTGGGTATTGAGCTGGCTTTGGATATTGGCAAATAGCGCCACTGTCTTCCAATTTCCAGTACACAGCAGTCGAGCTGCTGCATAATCTGCAGCTGGAAGAGTATCCTGCTGCTCAGTCCAGCTGCAGCGTTCTTTTCCCCAATGACTGTAAATCCAATAGAGGGGCCTGTATGTATGTCCAGCACTCCTCTGGAGGAGCACAGATATGCCTGGGCTTTTCAAAATGCAGCTGTGGACCCACTGGCCACTGGGCTGACACTTGTGGAACCGACAGCCACTGCACATCCCATCACGCTGCTAAGAGTGTATGGCACTCCCATGGGTCCGCAACCTTTTGCTAAATAGCAGGAACACCTGCATGGGATCTGGAGGGCCCAGGAGGCTGGTGAGTAACCCTGTGTGGGGTCCGAATCTGCCCATTGGGTATTAGAGTGGATCTTACCAGGCGTCTCTCCTGGTGGGGGTTCCCGATTCCTGGATTCAGCAGCTTCTGTGCATGTCTTGGGGGGGGGGTTGTCCTGCCCAGGGACTTTTAATGGTCCCTGGGTAGCTGGGTGAGACCCAGGGGGGTTGAGTCACTCAGATTTTTGCACAACGTCTTATAACTTTGTAGCTTTATGGCTGTTTTTCCCAAGTACAAAATGCATCCATGCGGGCTGCTGCCATCTTGGATCAAGCCTAGTTTCTCTCTTATCTATTTGTAATGCTATACTCCATGCCCCCTCCCTTGGAAGATTCCCTCTTCTGACCTCCACTTTTAAGAGTAACCATGCAATGTTTGTCTTCCTGGGCCTGGGTACCTTACTAAGGATGACTGTTTCTAGCTCCACCCATTTATTAATCTTCAAACTTCACTTTCTTAACAACTGAATAAAATTCCATTGTGTAAATGTATTACTTTTTTTTATTATCCATTCGTCAATTGATGGATAAGTATTCTTGATACAGTGTTATCAAAACACCCGGGTCTTTTGTGACACTACCTTGTCCTTACATAGTAGGCTCTTTTCCCCACCTATTCTGTTTTAATCTACAGCAATCTTCTGTCGTGACTCCCATTCTTAGAGTCTTGACCTTTTGTGAGCCCTCAACAGTTTCACATCTAGAAAATGAGCCACATTTTAGTTTTTAGCTCATCTTTAGGCATTTCCCCAAACTGTCATTTAGGGTTCCTCACAGAGCTCTGCACTGCAATTCATCATAATATAAAATGGAATTTAGTGAACAACTCTTCTCATTAACTAAAAAACAAACAAGGTTACTTGGTAATTACTCTGTGCCTGAAGGCACATGAATGTTCATGTATTTATAGAATAAAAACTTAAGTACAATACTGTGTCCACAAAGAATATCCAGTGCAAGTTACTAATTGTTAAATATGCATCTTTGTGGGTTAATATGGGTGAAACTTTATGTCCTAGATTACAAGAAGTAATCAATAATTTTTCAGAACAAGCCATTCAGGGTCACCAGTGCAGGGCAGATGATCAATAAGGAAAAAATTAGAAGTCTTTGGCTCTCCTTTTTATTTTTTCTTCTTAGAGTTTGCTCTGCCTCACATTTCTACAGTCCACCACCAGCCGAGGGGGTGCCTGCGGGGTGTCACTTGCTCTCCTCTCCCAAAGGCCTAAGCTATGATGCCTAGCTAGACATTTGACTTGGTGATAGGACATGTGCTGCAGTTTCATTTTTGTGCTTCTGAAAAGTATTCTGACAAAAAACAAACAAAAAACCAAACCAACCAACCAACCAAACAACCCAAAAAAACCAAAAACAAAAAAAACCCCAAAAAACCTTAGGGGAGAAAGAACTCATTTGGTCTGCAATCCCAGATCAAAGTTCATGATAGAGGGGAGGTCACTGTATGTGGAAGGTGAGGAGTGTTGAAGAAGGATAGGGTCCTAAAAAAGAGGCCATAGAAGATTCTGTAGAGAATAGATGTTGTGTTGTTTTTTCCAGAAGTGGTGCTGAGAAACTGATATAATAGATTGCTGCATGTTAGAGAGCAGATAACCACAGAAACAAAGTGTCAAGGAGGTGAGAGGTAGGGATCCAGGTGGATGGAGTTAAACTCAGCATAACTGCGGACATGAAGAACACTGGGACTGAACACAGGCAAATGATACATTTATTGGTACAAAGCTAATGATAGGTATTCCTATTAGCTCTGAGTCTTCACTAAGCATGATGGAAAAGCTGGAGAAGTAGATGACTTGGGGACAGAGGAAAAGATGTAAACTAGAAATATAGGTGACTAGGAAAGTGAACAATGAAACAAGGCATGTGTTAGATAACCTTTCCCCATAGCAGTTCTCCAATGGTTAGGGAAGTACTGATTTTAGTCATCAATGTTTCTCATTTCTCAAGTGATATTTGTCTTGGTCCATTGGCTGTTTGGTGCAGAGGGAATATCGAAGCTGTCTAAAATCACAACCTTAGACAACATCACAGCTGATAAAAGACAATGGAAACAGAAGAAGGTACTGGGAGAATGGAGAAGCAGTTTCTCCCTTGGCTTGAGAATGCTTGCTACAACTGAAGATAAGAGGATTCCAAGGAGGCCAGTTTATCGGTCAAACAGCAGGAAGGAAGGACCTTCAGATGAATAGCCAACTCAATCTTACCCTAGACTGCAAGGCTCCATCCTTGTTGACTCAGGGAGCAAAATGGTTTCCCTGGTTGCAGAAGTCTGTTTACTCATTGAGGCCAAAGAGGCAAGTGTGTTCATGCCATGGCCAATATGCGACAAGCTAACAAGGTTCTTCTAGCATCTTCTTTGTCATTACATTCTCCTGGATAGAAATTGTATTGATAGTACAGGGAGGGAACGTGTCAGGCACAGCAGGGTGGGGATTGGGGCTGTGTTTTCTCTCATCATGTCCAGTCCACCAGTAAAAAAAATTCTCTTTCTCCAGGAGACAATGCTATGTGTTATTTAACATAAAGGGCAAAGCCTATTCTGATGTGTGAAAGGTATTGATATTTTAAAAAAGTATCTCACTCAGGGTCACCAGTGGGTTCTGAAGAGTACAGCAGGCATCTGCTCACTCTCTAACTTCTAAAATGTGAGGCATATACTCTGCACACAAGAGTTGGTGGGGACACTTTCACCACAAATGTCTGTATTCACCATAGAGATTATGGGTAAACAAAGCTATATGTTGCCTGCTTTGGGAAAAGAAGGAGGACAAGAGCCCACATAATAAACACTTTCAGGTAAAAGCTGAGCACTGGAAATCACACTGGAAAGAGAAATTGTTCACAGCATTTGGTTCCTGTGCTCATTAGTTTATCTTATGAAAATGCTCAGTTAGAAGTCTAATTCTGGAAGATCATCACAACGGATATGTCAAGGAGAACCAAGTATTGGCAGAGGCAGTGATCCACACTCAGTGCTTAGAAAAAGTGTATGATTGTTTTTCAGTATTCATCAGGGATTGATTCTTGGCCCATTCTTATTACCAAATGTGAGTCTGTCCAAGTCCTGTATATAAAATAGCATAACATTTACATATAACATATCATCTTGTTGAAAGCATTTCTGAAGTATGTATAACATCCAACACAGTGTAAATGCTGTAGAAATGGCTATCATATTGTATTGTTTAGACAATAATGAGAAAAATCCTTACATGTTTGATATAGATGGAAGCATTGTAGACCTACCTACATTTCCAGCCCTCAGTGGTCGGGTCTGTAGCTGTGGGACCTGTCAATATGGCAAAGTAACCCTGCATCCAAAATTCTGATGTGTTTTACAGTATTGTGGCTTTTCTTGGAGTGGATAAGAGTGATCCTTACAATAAAGGCAGTTAAATCAGTGAGCTGCTACGGGTTAAGGATGGGATATTCTGTTAGACTTCCTAGAAGCCTTCAAACTCCATCCTATAGGTTTTTTTTTTTTTTTTTTCAGGGCCTTTCCCTTGAAAAATCATCCTCTGAGTCTGAAAAGTACAAATGCGTTTGGAGATGTAAGGTTGATATCTGTTGTTTCCTGTCTACTCTCTCAGAGAGTTGCTAATAAACAATAAGATGGTCCCTAAGCAGGATTCTTGAAGAGAATGAAGAAAAGCCAGGAACTAACAGTGCGAAGCTGGGTATTCACCCAGAGTGAACTAGACATGATCATATCTGCCTTCTACAAGCTGCCTGCAATACTAGGCTACTTAAACCATGGTCAGATGGTATCAGAGTAGAGCATCAGCTAAGGCATTCCTAAGCAGGATCTTTTCCCCCAAGCATCAAAACTTTTTTCTTTTTCTATTTAATAAATAAATTAATGGAATCCACGTTTTCCTTACAAAATAAACATGCTACTCACCACTGGCTATCTCTAAAGTAATTCTGACTTGGGATGTGGACCCCATCCTTCCTGTTGTCATTGCAGTATTTTGCAAGTAGCTGTTTTCAGGGGTTGCCAAATGAGATGGCTGCCAGCTCACTCACACGGAGGTTTTTAGTCCACCCTCTCAGACACTCAACTTTAATTATCCCAAACTACATCTTTTAATGATGGGTTCAATAATAGGGGGTGTGGCAGAACCTCTAGTTGCCAGGTTTTGCACTAAGAAATGAAAGAATTGAAATTATGTTTTCCTTTCAATACGAACTGGGTAAGTAGAATGACTCGCCGTTTTTTAATTGCCTGGCTCCATGTTCCTTCTGCTTGAGGAGGAGTAAGACTCTGGGATTTGGAAAGTCTCAGAACTTTTGTATCGAGTGGCTTTCCTGGAAACCACTATCGCGCACAGTTACACCTCACTGTGGGAGATGAATAAACTCATTTACTATTGACTTTCATAGAGCTTTGAGTCCTTAAGGCAAGTGCCCACCGACTTCACTATAATATCAAAGGAATTGGCCAAGGCAGGCTAGCTAAAGCTGGCCCTGCTGAAAGAGTTATGGGTGAGACATTTATCTTGCCCTTCCCCATTATGAAAGTAGAGTGTGGGATTAAGGTAAGTGGAGCTGGAATTGTCTAGAATTTGGAGAAGAGGTCAGACACGAGTTTGGACAGAATAATTGGAGGACAATTTCCCATCTTCAAGTAAAACTTGTGATTTGCAGAAAGTTTTGAAAATTATTAGCTTAACAACCCCCCTCCCTTTAACACTCCTCCATTGCTGGTGGGAATGTGAACTTGTACAACTACTTTGGGAGTTAATCTGGTGATATCTTAGAAAATTAGGAATGGCTCTACCTCAAGACCCAGTCATACCGATCCTGGGCATATATCCAAAAGATTCCTCACCAAACCACAAGGATATAACCTCAACTATGTTCATAGCAGCTTTATTGAAAGCATCCAGAAACTGGAAACAACCCAGATGTCCCTCAACTGAAGAATGGATTAAAAAAAAAACAAAAACAAAACAAAGACAAAAACTGTGGTACATTTACACAATGGAATACTTTTTAGCTATCAGAAACAAGGAAATCATGCAATTTGCAACCAAATGGGTGAAACTAGAAAAACTCATCCTGAGTTAGCTAACCTAGACCTAGAAAGATACACATGGTATGTACTCACTTATAAGTGGATATTAACCATATAGCACAGGACAACCATTATACAACCCACAGACCCAAACAGACTGGAACCAAGCATAATGAAAAATGAAAAACTCCACCCAGCTGCAAATCATGGACCCTATTGCCTATTAGTAGAACACATTACCCTAGTTGGGCTGTCATACCAGGCCCCAGTACAAGAGAAAGCTCTTAGCTCTTAGTGATTGATGAACTGAGGGGGTTGATATGTGGGGGCTCCCCTCATCCAAGGAGAAGGAGAGAATGGAGATGAGAAGAGAGAGGGAGGGAGGATGGGACCTGGAGGGAAGGAGGGAGGAGACTTTGATTGAGATGTAACTTGAAAAAATAAATTAATAATAATAATAATAAACCCTTTGAATTTCTTCAAAGGATTGTTTTTTTGTTTTTTTTCTTTCTTTCTTTTCTTTTTTTCTTTATTTTTTATTTCTTCAAGTTACATCTCAATTGCAGTCCCCTCCCTATTCCCCCTCCAGTCCCACCCTCCCACCCTCAACCACCCCATCCTCTTCCTTTTTTTTTCTTTTAAGTTTAAGTTATATCTTATTTCCCCCTACAGTTTCTCCTTTCAGTCCAACAAATGGCTCTTTCTCTTATAATAATAAATACAATACAGTACAACAGAGGTAATTAGGCCACAGTTATGAGGGTTATATGGCTTAACGTACATTCCCAATGACCAGTCCATATGTATTTGGTACCTGACTTTAACATTCTACTATCTAATAATAATAATAAACCCTTTGAATTTCTTCAAAGGATTCTTTAGAATTCCTCTCAGGTAACTCTTCTGCTCTTAGAATCACACCTTTTCTGTGCTCAGGCATCCTTCCTTTCTTCTATTCATGGAACTCTCTGCACAGTGCAATTAGAGACTCCATTACACTTAAAAAAAAAAAAAGAAACTCCTGTGTTTGCTTCTCTATCCCTTCCACCTGCCATTGGGTCGACAGTGGTGAGAGCTTCTCCCACCTGTCCTTAGATCTCCAGGGACCAGCACTGTGTCTCAGACTTATGGGGAGTGAAGCTGATAACATGCTCTTAGATGCCTTCCCTGAAAACATCAAAGCCAGGAATTCCTAACACTTTCCTATGTTTCACTCAGGGTATGGACTACTAATTACTAAAAAACACACACGAAAATTATGAACAAGATGAGTTGCACACTTGTATTTGGGGACAGCGATAGTCTAAGCAAGTGTTCTTAACACTGAGGGTGAAATGTCCCTTGTGCAGCAGGTTTATCTATCACCGACTCGGCAGACAATTGTAGGAAGATCTACAACCAGCTGGCCTCTTGAGGACGTCTATCTACTCTTTCAGGCCAGTAGGTGTTTGACAATCTTTTTATTTTTGAAGGATCTGGCTCCTGACACACACACACACACACACACACACACACACACACACACACACACACGGCATAATGTTATGGCTGTCTAGTTCGTCGCAATAAAAGTGGGTTTGTTTCACCAAATTTAGAGATGTGTTGTTTGCTTGACTTAATTGACCTATTTGGAATTAAGTACTACTACTAGATGGCCCAGGCTGAGTGAGCTAGAGGTATGAAGGTGTGAGGACAGGTTGTAGAATAAAACAGCAAGAGAACAAAGCAGAAATTACACATACATAAACAAAGTTACAGCAAACTAACAAATACAAGAGGACAACACTTTATTCAGAAAATGAGATTTGCTGCTAGACCTCTCATTTTATCTGAATAAAAATGTCATTTATTCAGAGACATGGCACGAAGCATATCTTATTTAATATCAATCATTTGAACACTGCTTCCATTAGTGCATTTGTGTTTTAGTGTATGTTGTTATTTCTGAGCTAATGGCCCCTTGATACATTAAAATAAATTTTGTTTAACATCTTTCACTGCAGTGTGAACATTGCAAGATAGGAGGTCTAGCTTGTCTTGTTCACTCTTCCCTTAGGTTTGAAGTGTCTGTCACATGATAAGCACTTTTTAAGTATTTAATGACAGGTACACAGATCTTGCTTTTATTATCTCTGATCCATCATCTGCATTACTGCTGAATGAATACAACTAGAACACTAACCAGATCATATCATTTCTCTGATAGTAAAAGTATGTTAAATCGCTTATATTTTAAAGAAAACTTTTCCTTATCAAATTATCAGGGTCATAGAAGGAGGTTCCATAAAGCATATAAAATATGGCATTTCCATAAAAATATTAGCTAACAACTGTAGTGTAAAATAAAATACATTTGCAATTGGATTTTAGCCATATAGTACAGGGTAACTATACTACAGCCAATGCACCAAAGGGAACAGGAACATAGACTTTGTTTCCTGTCAATGAGACACTTTGCCCTAGTGGTGCTGCCTTGTAGACCCCCAGTGTATGAGGAGGCTCTTGTCCCTCATATGACTGCTGAACTGGGGCGGGGACTGTATGATATGTAGGGACACCCCAGTCTGGAGGAGTGGGATAGAAGGGTTAGGGGTAGAGGGTGGGAGGGCGGGACTGGGAGGGGTGGAAAGAGGACACTGTAATGGAGATGTAACCTGAAGTAATAAATAAATATTAACGAAAGAAAGAAAGCACTAATGTGAAAAAATCCATTTGCTGTTTGTATTTAATGGTCTGCATTTTGCTATAGTTTGATCCTTCTAATTCATACACTTATTTGCTTTCCAGTTTGATCAAGAATTTGTTCAATAAATTTGATACTTATCAAATGTTGATCACAGGGTGGGCTGCTGAGTGTTCTAGGATAAAGGCTGGGTAAACCAGTCCACATGACACGTGAGCCTAATACTTCTTTCTCCTCTGCCAACCATTGTACACCACGTGGGGGCTTCTCCTTATGCCTCTGAGAAAAAAAAAATTCTGAAGCTAACTCTGGTACTACTAGTGATTTTAGTTATATACTCCTTGGGAAAAAAAAATCCCCTCTCTGTCTCAACTACTAAGGTTGCATGAGAATTACCGAAGTCACAAAGCATGCAGTTTGCAAAGCGCAGGTGGCAAGTTGCCAGGAGGACTGATTTGTTTCTTCTTCGGGTTGTCCAGCTATCCTTGTGCCCTTTCCCCTCACCTCCCAAAAACCTGTCAGCCCTCAGTCCTTGAGCAGACATTCTGAAAACTACATTTTATGTCCATTTTGAAAAGCAGGTGTCATAAAGGTAAGAACTAATAGTAGCAGCGTCAATAAGAACAATTATTATTCATATTTTGTTGAAGCCTTTGCTAAGTATCTCTGTCACCTCCTTTCCAACATTGCAACCATTCTTGGCTCTGAGCAAAAATTATTACCTTCACGTTGGAGAGAGATTAATGTGGCTTTCTAAGAGAGGTGCAAACTTAAGTAACACATGCTCCCAGCACACACTGAAGCTGTTTTGCCTCCTATAAGTACCAAGGTAACTAACTTTCCATCAACCTTGTAGAGAGCTGCGACGTGCCGTGCCTTAAGAATGGCGCCGGTTTCCGCCTTCCACCAGCCCGACGGTGAGCGCTCTCGGTGGTAAACAAGTCCATATTTGGCTAAGACCGCTGATCTGGCTTGCTTCCGCATACGTGGGCCTCTAAGATAGCACCACGTGGCTTTACTTGATTGGCTGTTCATATAGTATTTAGCCTGTGGGTTGGGTCTGCCCGGGCATTTGGAAGACTGTTTTCAAGGGACCTGAATAAACTGCTTGAGAAGAGCTTTTGCGAGTTGCGTCGTCCTTGCTGGTCGAGGGGGACGTGACAAGTGGTGGCCCGTACGGGGAACCAGAAAAGACTCAGAACTCCTACAGTCAGGGGCAGTGCACTGGTAAGTTCCTGGGATAAATTGGGACAATAAAGTTTCACGGAAATAGTGAACAAAAGGTAAAGTTTCGCGGAAATAGCGAACAAAGGGTAAAGTTTCATGGGGAAGCTGCGAACCGAAAGTAAATTTTTAATCATGGGATTGTCTCAGTCACATCCAATTTTTCTGGCTCTTCAGGAGCTACTTTTAGCTAGGAATTTGAAACTTAAAAAGTCTACCCTAGAGAGATTTTTGAATGAATGCGACTCCGTGGCACCGTGGTTTGCGGTGTCCGGGAATCTTACGGTATCCTGCTGGGACAAATTAGGCAGGGACTTGGATTTTGCTTGGGAGCAAGGTACTCTGAAGCATGGAGTAAGACCGATTTGGAAGATGGTGAGGAGTTGTTTAGAAGATCAGAGATGCTGTAACGCAATCAAGGAGGGAGAATCAGCCTTGGAACTGCTGCAAGGGGAAAGATCTGAGCAGGCAGACAGTGAAAAGGAAAGTAACAAAGGCGAAAGATCTGAGCAGGCAGACAGTGAAAAGGGAGGCAAAAAGAAAGTTCCTCTCTATCCCGATCTTAGAGATTTTAGAGATTTTGAGGATTCAGAGGGCACGGATTCTGAAGGGGAGCTACATGCTCTAATAGAACAGTTAGAGAGGACTGCTATTAGAAAAAGGGAAAAGAAAAAGGTAAAAGAGAAAGACACGTTGGCAGCAGTCGGTGTAAGTGAAGCCGTTGCCGCGGCGCCTTCAGCCACGTTGGCGGCAGTTGGTGTAAGTAAAGCCGTTGCCACAGCACCTTCAACTCCCCCTCCATACCCAGAAGCTGTTCAGATAGATCAGCCTGTTCAGTCCCTGAAAGTAGGGAGATCTTTCTGCCCGGGGATGTGGACACAAGTAAAAACAGAATTACAGTTTGCCTATCCGGTATACCAAGACCCACAAGGGAACAGGTAAGAGGAAACGCTCGATTTTAAAGTAGTTAAATCCCTTGCAGAGTTGGTTCGTACCTATGGAATTACCGCTTCTTTTACATTGGCTCAAGTAGAAGCATTAAGCAGACATTGTATGACTCCGAGTGATTGGAGTGGCCTGGCCCGCGCCTGCTTAAGTCCAGGGCAATATTTAGACTGGAAAGCTTTCTTGATTGAGTATGCCACTGAGCAAGCAGCCATTAATCAGAGAGATGGAAATCCAGCCTGGGATAGAGATATGCTGCTTGGGCAGGGGAGATTTGCCAACCAGCAGACAGGATATCCCAATCAGGTTTATGAACAAATAAACCAGATAGCTATCAAGGCTTGGAAATCCCTTCCTAACAAAGGGGAGGTGAGTGGGGACTTAACTAAGATTCTACAGGGCCCCATGGAGTCCTTTTCAGACTTTGTGGCATGATTGGTGGAAGCAGCAGGGAGGTTTTTCGTGACCCGGATGCTGCCTTGCCACTAATAAAACAGTTAGTTTATGAGCAATGCACCAAAGAGTGTATAGCTGCTATCACCCCTTACAAGAGTAAAGGGCAAGAAGCCTGGATGAAAGTGTGTAGAGAACTTGGAGGGCCATTAACTAATGCTGGTCTTGCTGCCTCAGTAGTACAGTTGACCAGAAAAGGTGGAGGAAGTTCAGGAGTTTGTTTTAAGTGTGGCAAGATGGGACACTTTAAAAGACAGTGCCCCGGGGGAAGGAGTACAGGAAGTACAGGAAGTGTACAACACCCCAGGTGGCCAGGGTTATGCCCAAGATGTAAAAAAGGGAACCATTGGGCTAATGAATGCCGTTCAGTGACAGACATCCATGGCCAGCCTTTAACTCAAGGTTATGGTGGCGCTCGTCCAAAAAACGGAGAGTGGGGCCCACGACCCCAGGGCCCACAAATATATGGGGCAGTAGAGAATCAGGACAAAGAACAGAATCAAGAGAGATGGCCAACCCTCCGCCATCCGAGAGACCGCGGAGAGCCACTGCAGGCTCAGCAGGATTGGACCTCTGCTCCACCACCAGACTCGTATTAACGCCCCAAATGGGGGTCCAGTTAATTGAAACAGATTTTAAAGGACCCCTTGAATCTGGTACAGTTGGTTTGCTGTTAGGGAGGTCATCATCAGCCTTGAGAGGACTTATTGTCCATCCTGGGGTTATAGATCCAGATTATACAGGAGTGGTTAAGATCATGGTAGCCTCCCCCCGTGCTATAACAGCTATCTCTCCTGGAGATAGAATTGCTCAGTTGATCATGTTGCCGAGCTTACATGATTGCTATGCGGCAAGGGATCGAGAGAGAGGAAAAGATGGTTTTGGGTCCACGGGCACAGATCTGACTTTTCTCTCCTTGGATTTGGACCAACGCCCCGTCTTGGAGTTAAAAGTTGATGGTAAAAAGATCCTGGGCCTTTTGGATACTGGGGCTGATAGGAGTATCATAGCAAAGAAAGACTGGCCTTCAGGTTGGCCCGTACAAGCCTCTTCTCAAATACTTCAAGGCCTGGGTTATGCTAAGACTCCAGATATGAGTGCAAGATTATTAAAGTGGCAGGACCAAGAAAACCACTCAGGAGAAATGCAGCCATATGTACTTGAGCCCCCTATCTCCCTTTGGGGAAGAGACCTTTTAAAGGATATGGGATTTAAATTGAGTAATGACTATTCTGATTCAGCCCAACGTATGATGCAAGATATGGGATATGCTCCAGGCTTTGGAATAGGAAAATATTTGCAGGGGCGGAAGAGTCCCATATCTATGCAGCAAAGACAAAAGAGACAGGGCCTGGGTTTTTCCTAGGGGCCACTGAGGAGGGCATTCCCATAACTTGGAAGACAGAGGACCCAGTATGGGTTCCTCAGTGGCCACTTTCCTCTGTAAAATTGAATGCAGCCAAAGAGTTGGTGGATGAACAGATGTCTTTAAAGCATATAAAACCATCTGTATCTCCCTGGAATACACCTATTTTTGTCATTAAAAAGAAATCTGGAAAATGGAGATTATTGCATGACCTGCGTGCCATAAACCAACAAATGCAGATCATGGGCCCAGTGCAACGCGGCTTGCCGCTTTTATCATCTTTGCTAGCCTCATGGCCCATTATAGTTATAGATATAAGGGATTGTTTTTTCTCCATCCCTTTGTGTGCCAAAGATAGTGAGAGATTTGCATTTACTGTTCCATCCTGTAACCATGGGGAACCTGACCAGCGGTTTGAATGGGTAGTATTACGCCAGGGCATGGCAAACAGCCCCACTATGTGCCAACTGTATGTGGGGGAAGCCATTGCTCCCTTGAGAAAGAATTTTCCAGATATGAGATGAGTTCATTATATGGATGATATCTTACAGGCAGCTAAGAGTGAACAAACGTTAGATCGGGCCTATGAAGAATTAGTTCAATTATTAAAAAAGAAAAGGTTGTTTATTGCTCCTGATAAGGTTCAAAAGGAAAATGTGGTTGATTATTTAGGAGCGAAGGTTGGACCTGAAAAGATAATACCTCAAAAGATTGAGATAAGAAAAGATAATTTAAAGACTCTAAATGATTTTAAAAGGTTGTTAGGAGATATCAATTGGGTAAGAGGCTATTTGAAGCTACCAAATTATGAAATAAGACCCTTATATGATATTTTGAAAGGTGATTCAGCACTTAATTCTCCTAGGCAATTAACAGAAGAAGCAAGAAAAGCTTTATGTAAAGTGGAAGAAAGGTTACAGAGTGCCTTCCTAAAGAGATGGCAGGAAGGACAGCCCATTGCATTGTGCATATTTGCCACCTATGGTTAACCTACAGGATTGTTATGGCAGGACGGACCATTATTATGGACTTATTCAAAGATTTCTCCAAAAAAATCCATAGAACATTATCCCACTGCAGTTGCTGCTTTAGCCTTGAATGGTATCCAACAATGTTTGCAGTCTTTTGGAGTTGCTCCTGCCAGTATAATAGTGCCCTATTCCAGTCATCAAATTAAGATTTTGTGTGGCACTGTAGATGACTGGGCAATATTGCAATGTAGCTTTAAAGGAGTGATTGATAACCATTATCCTAAGCATCCATTGCTATCATTTTTTAAGGAGCACCCAGTGATATTCCCTAAGGTTACTTCAGCAGTACCACTTCAAGGGTCACCAAATGTGTTTACTGATGGCTCAAAGACAGGCTGCAGAGCCTATTTGATAGAAAGACAAGAGCCCGTGTTATGTCAATTTCAACCGGGCTCCCCCCAAATAGTAGAGTTGAAAATAGTAATTGAGGTGTTTAAAAGATGTCAATTTGCATTCAATTTGATCTCAGATTCAGTTTATGTGGTCAACGCAGTGAAAGTATTAGAATTAGCAGGTCCTATTAAGAATAGTAGTACTGTATGTGCCTTATTACAAGAGTTACAAGTTTTAATCTGGCAGAGAAAAAGGTGTTTTTATATTCAACATATCAGAGCACATACAGGATTACCTGGACCATTAAGTGAGGGTAATGATAAAGTTGATCAATGGACTAGGATGACATGCATTTTTTGGAGCTCATTCCTGGACCAAGCCAGACAGTTTCACCAATTATTTCATGTAAATGCAAAAACTCTACAGCAAAAATTCCATTTGTCTAGAGCAGATGCTAGACAAGTGGTTTTGGACTGTCCTCAGTGTGTGATTCATCATCATCCTCCCAGTGTGGGAGTGAACCCTAGAGGGTTGATGCCACTCAAAATCTGGCAAATGGACGTTACCCACATTTCAGAGTTTGGAACTTTAAAATATATTCATGTATCTGTGGATACCTGCTCAGGTATCATACATGCTACACCTATGAGTGGAGAAAAGGCTCGCAATGTCATAGGGCATTGCTTAGAAGCCTGGGCTGCATGGGGAAAACCACAGCAGCTGAAAACGGACAATGGACCAGCCTATACGGCACAGTCCTTTGTCTCCTTCTGCAACCAGATGGAGGTACAGCTTAATCACGGATTACCATACAATCCTCAAGGACAAGGAATTGTGGAGTGTGCTCATCGCACCTTGAAAGAATGCTTGCAAAAACAGAAAGGGGGAATAGGCCAAGGCCGTACCCCCAAGGAGAGAATGTCTTTAGCCTTATTTACTTTAAACTTTTTCAATTTGGATGCTCAAGGCTGCTCAGCAGCAGACAGACATCAGGATTCCCATGGTCCACCTAAAAGCATGGTGAAGTGGAAGGATATTTTGACAGGCTCTTGGCGGGGGCCTGACCCCGTGCTAACATGGGCGAGAAGGTCTGTTTGTGTTTTTCCTCAGGATCAACAAGATCCAGTGTGGGTGCCTGAACGCCTTGTGAGGAAGATTCGTCATGAAGACCTTCCTAAGGATCCTGGTGATAGTAGCAGTGAGTATGTCAGGAATGACCGAGCCGAGATGGGGAATCCTGTCGATATTCCCAAAGCCGATGCCGGTCAGACATGATGCAACTGTGTTTCCACGCTTATTTAGCAGTAATAGAAGCTTAGGCTTACCCTACCTTTCCTTTGATGATCAGAAAAGCCCTATAGAGGGTAATAGAAATGTCAGCTTGAAGGGTAGTCTGTGCTTTTTAATGAGCTTCAATAGGTCAGATGATACAGAATGCATTAAATTGTCTCAGCAGTCAGCAGATTTTTTACCACAACTGAGGTTTGGGGGTAGGAGTGGTGGTTTGTTTTCAGGCAACGGTTCTCCCCTTGAAGGATGGTGGCCCACACGAGTCTCTGACCGGGACCCCCCCAGACAGCCACGCTGGGCACCTTTTTGTAGAGGATCCACAGGAGAGGAAGGACCTTTTCCCTGGACTGGATGTCAGGAGCACAGAGCAGTTTGGATTCAACAAGATTATTTTTCCTTTAGCCCCATGATTAGTAATATAGTGAATAAGTCTTGTACAGGAATGCTTGATATATCTACTAGGGATCCTCAGCAGACTGCCACCAATCCTTTTGATTTGTGGCTTTTGTGTGGGGTAAATGGAAGTTGCATGGACTTGGGACCTGTCATTATGCTTGGGGGAGGAGTTTATCAAAGAGGTAATTTTTCCCTAGGGTCCGCTACCAAATTGGATCTTTCTAGCGGTAGTGGCTCTGGTACTTGGAATTCTTTGTTTCATTCTTACCGCAATAAGACCTTTTCAGCTTCACCAGTATGTCTCTGGCCTCCTTTTCTGTGGATTGTCAGTAATGGGAGTGCATCCTTGGGTGAAGAAAAGTTAGTATGCACTGCGGGCATATGTTTTTATGCCCTGTGCTAGAATGCCACAGCCTTTCCTGTGGCTGTGGTGACTAGAATGCCTCGATATGTACCAGTTCC
>CAJQZJ010032893.1:1260259-1274865 GCA_907164525.1 Lophiomys imhausi
ACAAAAAAAAAAAAAAAAAAAACAAAAAAAAAAACAAAAAAAAAAAACAGAGCCAAATGTCTCCAACAAAAGAAAGCAATGCTATTCCGTCCAGCCCGAACCACCTCACCACAACTGAAACACATGAAAACGATGACAATTCTACATTATGGAAAGTGATAAAGTCCCTTCAAGAAGAACTTAAAACTATGAAGGAATTCAAAGAAGCCACAATTCTACAAGTCAAAACAACGAATAACATCATTAAAGAGCTCCAAGCCAAGGTGACCCAGCTTGAACAGGAAAAGGATAAAGCAATGAAAGATCTCCAGACAAAAACAAGCAAACTGGAGAAGGAAATGTACAAAACGAACACTACCATTCAAGACATGAAAATAGAAATGGAAACAATAAAGAAAACACAGTCAGAGTTAAAAGAGGAAGTGGAGAATCAAGGGAAGAGAACAGGAACTATGATGTGAGTATGAACAATAGGATGCAAGAGATGGAAGACAGGATCTCAGGCATGGAAGATTAGATGGAAGAAATCAGTACAACATTAAAAGAAAATGAGAAGCTAAAAAGTCTCTCACTCACAACATCCAAGAAATCAAGGACTCAATGAAAAGACGGAACCTAAGAATTTTAGGCATAGAGGAAAGAGAAGACTCCCGACTCCATGGTCCAGGAAATATCTTCAACAAAATCATAGAAGAAAACTTCCCAAACCTAAAGAAAGAGATGCCAGTAAAAATCCAAGAGGTTTACAGAACACCAAACAGATTAGATCAGAAAAGAAACTCCTCTCGCCACATAATAATAGAAACTCCAAATGTAGAGAACAAAGAAAGGATATTAAAAGCTGTAAGAGAAAAAGGCCAAGTCACATACAATGGCAGACCCATCAGAATCACACCTGACTTCTCCTCAGAAACTTTAAAAGCTAGAAGGGCCTGGACGGATGTCCTACAAGCCCTGAGAAAACATAGGTGCCCAGCCAGACTACTATACCCAGCAAAACTCTCTATCAACATAGAAGGAGAAAACAAGATATTCCATGACAAAATCAAATTCAAACAATATATCCTCACAAACCCAGCCCTACAGAAGATCCTAGAAGGAAAATTCCAACACAGAGAAGATAACTACACCCAAGAAAACAGAGGAAATAGAAACCTCCACAGCAACTAAACAAAAGAGAAACACAAGACAGCCAGCTATACCAAAATAATGGGAAATAACAACCCCTGGTCACTAATATCCATCAACATCAATGGACTCAACTCACCAATAAAAAGACACAGACTTACAGACTTGATCCATAAACAAGACCCATCTTTTTGCTGTATACAAAAAACACATCTCACTATTGAAGATAAACACTACCTCAGAGTAAAGGGCTGAGAAAAGGTTTTCCAAGCAAATGGACCCAGGAAACAAGCTGGAGTAGCCACCCTAATAGCAAACAAAATAGACTTCCAATTGAAGTTAATAAAAAAAGACAGAGAAGGGCATTACATACTCATTAAAGGAAATATCCACCAAGAGGTCATCTCAATATTGAACATCTATGCCCCGCACATCGATCCAAACACTTTAATAGTGGGAGATTTCAACACCCCACTCACAACTATGGACAGATCATCAAGACAGAAGCCAAACAGAGAAATAATGAGTCTAATAGAGATCATGAACCAAATGGACCTAACAGATATCTACAGAACGTTTCACCCAAACACAAAAGAATACACCTTCTTCTCAGCACCTCACGGAACCTTCTCCAAAATCGACCATATAGTTGGACACAAAGATAGCCTCAACAGATACAAGAAAATTGAAATAACCCCTTGTATCTTATCAGACCACCATGGAATAAAGCTGGACTTCAATAGCAAAAGAATCAACAGAAAGTCTACACTCACATGGAAATTGAACAACTCTTTACTAGAGGATCACTGCGGCAGGGAAGAAATAAAGAAGGAAATCAAAGACTTCTTAAAATCCAACGAAAATGAAGACACAACATACCCAAATCTATGGGACACAATGAAAGCTGTGCTACGAGGAAAGTTCATAGCACTAAGTGCCTTCAAAAAGAACCAACGAAAATGAAGACACAACATACCCAAATCTATGGGACACAATGAAAGCTGTGCTACGAGGAAAGTTCATAGCACTAAGTGCCTTCAAAAAGAAAATTGTGACAGCTCATATTAGCGAATTAACAGCTAAACTGGGTGAATTGGAAAAAAAGAAGCAAACACTCCCAAGAGGAGCAGAAGGCAGGATATCATCAAACTTAGGGCTGAAATCAACAACTTAGAAACAAAAAGAACTATACAAAGAATGAATGAAACCAAGAGTTGGTTCTTCGAGAAAATCAACAAAATAGACAGACCCTTAGCCAAATTAACTAAAAGACAGAGGGAGAAAACACAAATCAACAAAATCAGAAATGAAAAGGGTGAAATAACAACAGACATTGAGGAAATCCAGAGAATATTTGGATCCTACTTTAAAAATCTATACTCCACCAAATTTGAAAACGTAAGTGAAATGGACAATTTTCTTGATAGATTCCACCTACTGAAGCTAAATCAAGATCAGATAAACAGATTAAACAGCCCTATAACCCATAAGGAAATAGAAACAGTCATTAAAAATCTCCCAACCAAAAAAAGCCTAGGGCCAGATGGCTTTAGCACGGAATTCTACCGGACCTTCAAAGAGGAGCTAACACCAATACTTTTCACACTCTTTCACCAAATAGAATCTGAAAGAACATTGCCAAACTCATTCTACGAGGCCACAATCACCCTGATTCCTAAACCACACAAAGACCCAACAAAGAAAGAGAACTTCAGACCAATCTCCCTCATGAACATAGATGCAAAAATACTTAATAAAATACTAGCAAACCGAATTCAAGAACCCATCAAAAGTATCATACACCATGATCAAGTAGGCTTCATCCCAGGGATGCAGGGATGGTTCAACACTGAAAAATCTATCAACGTCATTCACCATATAAACAAGAAGAAAGAAAAAAACCACATGATAATCTCGCTAGATGCAGAAAAAGCATTTGACAAAATTCAACACCCCTTCATGCTAAAAGTTCTGGAGAGAACGGGCATACAAGGGCCGTACCTAGAAATAATGAAGGCAATATACAGCAGGCCAGTGGCCAACATCAAAATAAATGGTGAGAAACTTGAAGCATTTCCTCTAAACTCAGGGACAAGACAAGGATGTCCACTTTCACCATATCTCTTCAATATAGTACTTGAAGTTCTTGTTAGAGCAATAAGACAACTAAAGGACATCAAGGGGATAAACATAGGAAACGAAGAAGTCAAATTATCCCTATTTGCAGATGATATGATAGTATACATAAGTGACCCCAAAAAAATTCCACCAGAGAACTCTTACAGCTGATAAACACCTTCAGCAAAGTGGCTGGATGCAAAATTAATTCAAAAAAATCAGAAGCCCTTCTTTATACAACAAACAAATTGGCTGAGAAAGAAATAAGGGAAACAACCCC
The DNA here is from genome assembly GCA_907164525.1 of Lophiomys imhausi. Classification (NCBI taxonomy): domain Eukaryota; kingdom Metazoa; phylum Chordata; class Mammalia; order Rodentia; family Muridae; genus Lophiomys; species Lophiomys imhausi. The sequence continues at coordinate 1,263,786 of CAJQZJ010032893.1, forward strand.
CTTCACAATAGCCACAAACAACATAAAATACCTGGAGGTAACTCTAACCAAGCAAGTAAAGGACCTGTACAACAAGAACTTCAAGCCCTTGAAGAAAGAAATGGAAGAGGCCTTTAGAAGATGGAAAGATCTCCCATGCTCATGGATAGGTAGGATCAACATAATAAAAATGGCCATCCTACCAAAAGCAATATATAGATTCAATGCAATTCCTATCAAAACACCAATACAATTTTTTATAGACTTGGAAAGAGCTAGTCTCAATTTCATATGGAACAACAAAAAGCCCGGAATAGCTAAATCAATCCTGTACAATAAAAAAAAAAACATCTGGAGTATTACCATCCCAGATTTCAAGCTGTACTACAGAGCAATAGTTGTAAAAACAGCATGGTATTGGTATAGAAACAGACCAGTAGATCAATGGAATCGAATTGAAGATCCAGAAATAGACCCACACACTTATGGCCACCTAATTTTTGACAAAGAAGCCAAAACGGCACAATGGAAGAAGGACAGCATCTTCAAAAAATGGTGCTGGTCCAACTGGATGTCCATTTGTAAAAGAATGAAATTAGACCCATACTTATCACCTTGTACAAAACTTAAGTCCAAGTGGATCAAAGACCTTAACATAAGGCCAGCCACACTAAAGATACTAGAAGAAAAAGAAGGAGAAACCCTCGAAGTCATTGGCACAGGCGACAGCTTCCTGAACAGAACACCAACAGCTCAGGACTTGAGATCAACAATCAATAAATGGGACCTCATGAAACTGAAAAGCTTCTGTAAGGCAAAGGACACTGTCATTCGAACAAAACGGCAGCCTCCAGACTGGGAGAAAATCTTCACCAACCCCACATCTGACAGAGGGCTAATATTCAAAATATACAAAGAACTCAAGAAATTAAATGCCAAGAAACCAAATAATCCAATCAAAAAATTGGGGACAGAGCTAAATAGAGAATTCACAAAGGAGGAATCCCTAATGGCTGAGAGACACTTGAAGAAATGCTCAACATCCTTAATCATCAGAGAAATGCAACTCAAGACGACTCTGAGATTCCATCTCACACCTGTCAGAATGGCTAGGATCAAAAACTCAAATGACAGCACATGCTGGCGAGGGTGTGGAGAAAGGGGTACCCTACTCCATTGCTGGTGGGAGTGCAGGCTTGTGCAACCACTATGGAGGTCAGTCTGGCGATATCTTAGAAAACTTGGAATAGCTCTGCCTCACGACCCAGCCATAGCACTTTTGGGTATACACCCAAATGCCTCTTCACGGAATCATAAGGAAGTTTCCTCATCTATGTTTATAGCAGCCTTATTTGTAAGAGCTAGAAACTGGAAACAACCCAGATGTCCCTCAACCGAAGAATGGGTTAAAAAACTGTGGTACATCTACACAATGGAATAATATTCAGCTATCAGAAACAATGAAATCATGCAATTTGCAGCCAAATGGATGGAATGAGAATAGCTCATCCTGAGTGAACTAACCCAGACTCAGAAGGACACATATGGCATCTATTCACTTATAGTAGGATTTTAGCTATATAGTAGAAGGTATCTATACTACAACTAACACACCAAAGGGAACTTGGACATAGACTTCTTATTTTTAATTTTAATTTTTTATTTTTTTATATATTAGTTATATTTTTTCTATTGTTTAGTCTTTTTTATCTATTGTATGCTTATGGATTTGTTTGTTTAGTAGTTCTCTCTCCCAGGCAACGAGACACTTTTCACTGATGGTACAGCAGTACCCCATAGATCCCCAATGAATGAAGAGGCTCTTGGCCCTCATACGACCTCTCAACTGAGATGAGGGACTATTATATAAGGACACCCCACCCCAGAGAAATTGGATGGAAGTGTTAGGAGGTAAAGAAAAAAAAATGAAATGTGATGTTTCGGCCTTTTACTACTAACTGTCATGAACTGTTTAGGATAATTAAGAAATGCAAACTAATGGTTATGCAAGCCAGTCATTCTGTTAGGTACTATGACAGCCTATTATAGTTACTTGCTAAGCTAATCAGAAATAAACCTGCTAAGAGACAAGCAACATCTGCTTACCCTAATATAAGAGATAGATAGGGCCTCTTCAAAAACCTCAAGAGATCTGCAGAATATGACATTCAAAGATGTTTTCGTAACTTTAGATTTTTCTATATCAAGACATATAAACTCCTGACAGCACCCCCTATTCTCCTCCAAGTAGAAGATGAGCATCAAAGAATCTCCAGTGGGAGATGACTGAATTAGTCGCAAGCCTATCTCTTGGTAGGAAAAGCCCCTTGCTCCAACTGTAGACAGAATGCTGTCCAAAAAGGACAAAACCTGGAAGCAGGGAAGTCGACAGCCTAGCTCTGCCAAGACAGGGTAGGTAAGTCCTTCATAACCCCTGCTCTACAATCAATGTCTGTCAGAGAAGCGGGGCCAAACAACTGAAGATCGATGCTGTAATGCATGGAGAGAAAATGGGAACTGTCCAGGCAGCCACTGGTATGCCATTTCTTAGTTTGGGAAGCTGAAGACCCTTACTTCCTATAAAATGAGATATATTTATCCCTCTCAGGTCTCTGAGGTGATTGAAGAACAGATAGATAAAGTCTCATAATTAAATCTTGAGTTGTTTAGGAGTCAAGAGAGTGTTATACATCTAAGAAGATACTTTTAAAATTGTGTTGCAATTAGTATGAATGTTGAGTCAGATATAGACCTTTAAACTCATGGAGATGTTTAGATAGTAGAATGTTAAAGTCAGGTACCAAATACATATGGACTGGTCATTGGGAATATACGTTAAGCCATATAACCCTCATAACTGTGGCCTAATTACCTCTGTTGTACTGTATTGTATTTATTATTATAAGAGAAAGAGCCATTTGTTGGACTGAAAGGAGAAACTGGAGTGGGAAATAAGATATACCTTAAACTTAAAAGAAAAAAAAAAGGGAAGAGGATGAGGGGTTGAGGGTGGGAGAGTGGGACTGGAGGGGGAATAAGGAGGGGACTGTGATTTAGATGTAACTTGAAGAAATAAAAAATAAAGGAAAAAAAAAAGAACTGAATGAGATAACATGAAGACTCCACACCCCCATCCCCACCACAGATGTGTATTGCAGTTACTATTGCCAATCAACAAGCCACTCTGTCTGATCAGTGCTATGAGCACCCTTTACGGATCTTCGATGCCCGAATTTCGAGTTAGAATGCTGGGCTAGCCTTCTTCCCAGCCTCAAAGTAACAACTTCATGGAACATGTGGTTGAGTTAGCCCTTCCATATGAAAAGCAAGGACTAGAGGCCATTCTTTGATCAAAAGTTGAGGAAATTTCAGAAGGGTGCACCTATATGGGAGAAGAGAGATTATTGTAGTCATTGTCAGAAAACTCTGCTTGACATTTGCCATTTGTATAATAAATATTATGCATTGAACAATCCATATTGCTTTTTCTTCCTAGCTTTAGTCTACATGTTAATGAATTGCATTTGATTAATTGCTTTTATTTTCTGATCCCAGCAAGGGGATCTTGGCACCTGAGTATGCAAAGATTTTAGTTTCATTTTTGACCGGTTCTATCCTGTCAGCAAGAAACCATGCAAGATACTCACATGCGTGGGAAGATATTTTGATAGCTCCACTTCCTGCCAATCTTGTTACCAGGTTCTGTGTCTCAATGGAGCAATTTTCTAAACTCTCCACGTTTTTAGGATGGCCCTGGAAGCATTCACAGAGAGTTTTGCAAACTCAGGCTTAAGCTTAAAAGCACTCACTCCACACAGTGCATCCATGTACCTTGGAGTTGGATTCACTTATTCAATCAGCAAGTATTTATTGAATATCTGTAATATAACATTGTATGCGTGTCACTGGCATGAGCAAGCAAACTGCCATTCTTTTGCCACCCATAAAACTTAGAGTCTAATGAGACAGTAGTCATAATAAGATAAGTAAATGAGTAAAATAAAAAAAAAAAAGAAATGAAGCCTTAGTGTATAAAGTGGGGGTCAACTGTGAAGCTTTGTATCATGGCCCACTTCCTGCCTGTTATCTACTTCCTGTTTCACTATAATATAACAAAACTGCATACCCCTGCCACCATGGAGCCACCTGCCACCGAACATTTCCCTCCAAGGTTGACTGTAACCCCTCAAACTGTGAACCACACAAATCCTTCCTGCTTTAAGTTGCTTCTTGTCAAGTATTTGATGACAACAACAGGAAAGGGAGCTGAAACAGTCACTGTCTGTTGCGTGACACGAACTGACTAGTTACTAAAAATGGGTAATACTTTAAAAGAAGAAATGCACAAAAACTACTAAGAAGTATAATGCAAGGGCAAGAAAAACTCAAAATAAGGGTACCTGCCTACCCAGGCAAGCATTGGGATAACAGAAAGAGCTGAGGGAGAAAAGAAACCTTGAAAAGACTCAGCAGTTAGATGCCGGGGGTTTGTTCTTTCTATCACATGCCAGGCCACATGCCTTACGTCTGACAAGTCCTTCTGTTTCACACAATTCTACGGGGTAGATCCTGTTATCACCCAAAATATTAATTTTGGATATTAAAAACCTGAAGCAGAGAGCAGTTAGGAAACAGGACTGAGGAAATACATTGATACATGGCAGAAGCATAGGGAATAGCATCCTGTGCCCGACCTCTCACTGGTTGTGTTTTCTGCCAGGTTGACATCACCAGATTTACCCCATTCAACATTAATGAGGCAGGATTGAATCAAGGTGTTCTGATGCTCAGCATAGCATTCATTTCTGACTCCTAGGACTCCAAAGCATGTGTCTGTTTTCCTTAGAGGTCTGCAAGAGGCTGAAGGGTTCCAAATTGCATCTTACAAAAAGGAAAGGTGCTCATTAGAATAGCAACTCTGGGGCCCTTGTTTAGAAGTGCTTAGAGTGAGAGAAACATGGTGAGTATGGGACTGGACCTTCCTGAGACAAAACTGCACTGTGAACCAAAGCTTGGAGGGTTTGGGTGAATAGTGCATCTCCATTGCATGTATATAATAATCATTAGGTTTAAAAAAATACTCAGCCAGGCTCAGATGGCTTCTCTGAGACAGAAATGTACAGACAGACAAAGCTGTGCTCAGGTTTCGTTTTAGCCTCTGCCTCATTGCTTGTGGCATCACTTCCTTAGCAGTGAATAAAAAATCGATTTCTACCTCCTCCCTCACAGCACAGGAATTGTATTTTAACTTTGGAATACTTGGAAGGGGGGGCGTCAAACGAAATATTTTATTTACCTTTTGGAGACTCCCTTGTTCTTTCAAGGAATGAAGCCTACTGCTTACTGGGTCGTAGATGACATATCACAAATCCTGAGGCAGAATTGGCTTTTTGAGGAACAGTGAATATATTTGTGCTCGGGAGGAAAGAGCACAGCTGCCAGGAATTTCAGTTTGGAATAGATTAGTAATTAAAGTACAATGGTGGGGTTTGCCTCGAACTGAAGTTCCCATTAGGAACTTTATACATAAATAAAGCAGGGCATATGCGTTAATAAAAATACACTCAGAACCCTGATGCTGTAAGGAGAGCTAACTGTGTACACTCCCTCATCTTGGCTGTTGATCTTCTAGGCAATATTTCATACAATTTATCATTCAAACTGGACACTCAGACAGCAAAAGCAGTTGCTGGTATTAATTACATTGGGTCAACAAACATAAACTGGGGTCGAACAAAGCAACTAGTGTTAACACTTAGCTTAGTCGTGGTCAAAATTCTCTTTTCCAGAAAGGAGACTGAGTCTCTGTGGAGGCTAAAGGCAAAGTGTCAGGCCAAGCGTCAAAGAGGTGAAGTGTCAGGAAGTTCTGACACGGAAGTACGCCAAACAGACATTAAGGAGCAGAAGGGGTAGTAAGATGTCTAGTGCAATCTGAGTGGGAAATAGAGGGGAGCTGAGGTGTTACTGTTTAGGTCTAGGGTATTCCATAAGTCTCATATGTTAAATGCATTTCAGTTTTCAACCCAGGGTCCTCTGGGTGGACGTGGAACCTGTGTGAGGTGGAGCCAGGTTGAAGGTCATTTCAGACTGGTCTTTACAAGAAGTATTAGGATCTCAGCCACCCTTCCCTGTCTCCCTTTGCTTTCTAGACATTGAACTACCTACTTGTTCTGTCATGTGCTTCCAGGCAGGATGTTCTGTCCCATTACTGTGCCCCAAACAACAATGCCAATAGAACATGGACCAAGGCCTCTGAAGTCATGATCTCAAATAAGCCTGCCTAGTTGTTTTTGTCAGGTAGTTTGGCATAGTGACAGAAAACCGACTAACAAGTTGGTTGTTCTAGTTTCCTTTCTGTTGCTGTTTCCAAGCACCATGACCAAAAGCAACATACATGAGGGCAGGGCTTATTTCAGCTTATAGGACACAGTCTATAATTGAGAGGAACTAGGGCAGAAACTGAAGCAGGAACTTCAAGAAGGAGTCATATAGAAACACTCTTTGCTGGCTTGCCCCAAGGCTTATGCTTAGCTAATTTTCTTGTGAAGCCTAGGAATTGTTCTGCCCATGGAGGGCTGAGCCCTTCCACAGCAATTAACAATCAAGGCAATCCCCACAACATGCCACAGGCCTATTTGATTTGGACAATCCTTCAGTTGGGACTTCTTTCTGGGGTAACTTTATGCTGTGTAGACAGTTAAATTGGACGACACGTATAAACTAAAGCTACTAAAATTTCTATTTTTATTTTTTTTTAGATTGTTTTCTTTCTTACTCCTCTTTGGCATTATAAGATCCTTTTATTTTTTTTCATTTTTAATTATAATGTTTATTTATTACATCAAGTTACTTCTCCATCATAGTGCCTTCTTTCCACCCCTCCTGGTTCCACCCTCCCACCCTCTCTTCTCTCTCCCACCCATCCCACTTCTCTGATGTGGAGTGTCCCTACAAATCAACCCCTCTCAGTTCAACAGTCATATGAGGGCTAAGAGCTTCCTCTTGCACTGGGGCTTACATGGTAGCACCCTTAAGGCAAATTGTCCCAATAAATAAAGTAATAAAGTTGTGTTCCTGATCTTTTTGGTGTGTTGGTTGTAGAATAGTTATCCTGTACTATATGGCTAAAATCCATAAGTGAGTAGATGCCATGTGCATCTTTCTGAGTCTGGGTTAGCTCACTCAGAATGAGCTTTTCTAGTTCCATCCATTTGGCTGAGAATTGCATGATTTCTTTGTTTCTGATAGCTGAGTAGTATTACCTGTCAGAATGGCTAAGATAAAAAACTCAAATGTCATGCTGGCAAGGTTGTGGAAAAAGGGGAACACTCCTCCATTGTTGGTGGGAGTGCAAGCTTGTACAAACACTATGGAAATCAGTCTGGCGATATCTTAGAAAACTTCTACCTCGAGACCCAGCCAATCGTTCTGGGTATCCACCCAAACGATTCCTCACCAAACCACAAGGACATATCCTCATAGCAGCCTTATTTGTAATGGCTAGAAACTGGAAACAACGCAGATGTCCCTCAACTGAAAAATAGATCCTTTTATTTTTAATCAAGTGAGAGTAATGGTAGAGAATGACAATTAAAAAAAAGTTTTTAATGTGGAAAATTTCAAAGTAGGCATCTCCATGGGGGTGTCAATCAAGTTTGCTTAGGTCAAAGAAACAAGGGACTCAAGCTCTAAGATAATTGCAAATTATGAAGTAGAGCTTATTTTTTAAAAAGCTTATTTTATTTTCTCTTAGAAAGAAGAGATCTCTTAGAAAACAAGCTGATCGAGCATCCGCATGCTGTTGACCAGGGTCCCAAAACTCCCAGGCTTGAAGGATTTGAAGGGCTGCCTCTAGGCTGTCTATTACAGCCTTTGGTTCTGCCCTCCGGTCCTTTCTTTATAGCTGGTCTGTTCCTTGTAAATTCCTATGGTGGCTTCACAGAGTGTGGATAATCCTAATCTCATGAAAACTGGCAAGTATAGTCCTTCTCGGTTGCTTTTGGGGGGAGGGAAAAAGTTGATTCTTTTTTGGGATGGGAACTGAAATTAACAAACTGATTTCAAGTCTGTAGTTTGTGTTGCATGCTTGTCAACTTTGAAATCGCTAGAAGAAGGCAGGCAGAGCAAGCGATGTGGAAGAATGCTTTTGCTCCTGGCATAAAGCTTGCTAAGAAGAACTAATGAGCACTTAATTTTATTGATGTGGTGTTCTTTTACTGAGTCTCCAGCCTGTAATACAGAAAAGTAAGAAAAAAGCCCACCCGAAAGTATTATTTTCACATTTCAGGTTGACGGCAGCAAAACCAGTGTGTTTTAAGTTCACTGGTGCTCAGCAAGCCCAGGCATATTTCTGCTGGTGGAGAAAAAAAATCAAGTAATTCTACTTTTATAAACCCACATATCTGTATTTTAACATGACAGCATTAGCAGGCATTAGTAATTAGCCTGGAGTATCTGGTCAGAATCAAATAGACTTGTGCGAACCAGCTTCCAAGAATTCATTTGGTCTATTTCAGATTTTATGGTATTAAATTGCTTATGCAAAGTTACTCACAATAAAACAAAGAATGGCTTGAGGGCATCTCATCAGACTTTAATTGCTGTAGATTAAATGTTTCCACATTTGGCAACACTCTGATGGTGTGACAAGAAGAAGATCGGTTTAGACAGGTAAATGTTTTTAGATGACTTGTGGTTGAAGGGTTGCCAGGCTCCATTCTCAGTAAATAGAAATTCTGATTTGTGGGACCAGCACTGCCCTAGTGGGAGTGAGGCACTGACAGATACCATCAACAGGTAAGTGTGTGTAAAGGCTCAAAGCTGTTATGGGGATGCCCCAGAGTGTTTACCTACAGAATTTTAGTTGGCACCGCCAAATGGCTAGTCAGCAAGTATTTTGGCACCAGGGTAATATGCATTTTTTGGATGTTATAGCTCAGATATAGATTTTTCTCTTTCCTAGTACTTGGTAAGAGGAGATGGGGGCAGTAGAAAGAAATGTAGAAGCCACATCTTAAGAGGATATTGAAGTATTCATGATTTGCTATGGTGTGAACCAAGCACAGATTGATAGTATTTATATAAGTAAATTCTTTAGAAACATGATTTGAGTCTGTGGTCACTTTCACTTTTGCAGAGAGTGTGTGGAGAGGTTATGGACAAATTTTGGAGGAAGCATTACCATCTACAGTTCCTGCATAAGTGTTGAACTTGTTACTCAGTCAGGAGGCAACTATAAACAGAACTGGAGAGACGCTGAGATCCTTGTGCTCGTAACAAAGCGGCAGTGAACACAGATTCATCACCATTTTTTTTTCAGCCAGGGAGCCAAGGTCATCAGAAGAGGGAGGAGCGGATATCAGGCAAAAGTGAGGCTGTGCAAGTTGCAGAGAGACATGCCATATATGCCATTTGCCTATACGCAGTGTGCTTGCTACATACAATATTTGTCCAAAAGTTTCTCCATGCTCAGAGGCTCAAATTAAAGACCGTGGGTTTGATAGACTCGGGTTCATTTTCGTTTTGTTTTGTTTTGGAGGTAGGGTTTCTCTATGTAGCCTTGGCTGTGCTGAAACTTACTCTGTAAACCAGGCTGGTCTCAAACTCACAGAGATCCCTCCTGCCTCTGCCTCCCAAGTGCTGGACTTAAAGGCGTGTGCCACCACCACTTAGTCTGGGTCTAGGGTTCCTAACTCCAGGACTGAAGGCAGAATGGCAGCACAGATTGAAGTGCGCATGCCGTTTTTGAACCTAAACAGGAAACATTGACCACATTTTGTTTTAACAGCTTCTAGCTGAAACTTAACTTTTCCTTTGAGCAACACAAACCCAACAGAACTAGCAGTGTCTGTATCCTTTCACTAATAGAGAGAAAGCAATTTCCTGTCATATTTCAGTAGGTGCAGGTACCTGAAACCACTCTTTAAAGTTTACCGTGATTTCAAGTCCCAGAAGCTAACTGGCCAGCCAGCTAATCTCACATCTGGGGCAGTAAGAAGAGCACACAGATTGCTATTTTCTACTATTTTGACCACAGGATTTCAATAGTCTTTTCCCATATGATCTTACTTTTATTAGCTATATATCAACAAAATTCATTTATTTTGTTATCTTATACCTTTTAGGCAGCTATGCCTCACCAGTATATATTCAAATTAAAAATTCTTGTCTGTGGGGAACCAAGTTTACATTTGTATTGTTGTTAATTCATTTAAACAAAATCTTGAATTTTTATAAAGATTACATCAGATTTACAAAAATATTGTCAAGATGGGATGGTGTTCTCACTGAACTCCACTGGTGAGCAATACCTGCTGTTGGTATGGCATGTTTGTTACGGTTAATGAATGGCTATTGACACACTGTTGGTAAACGACGTTTGTATTTAAGATTCCTTTAGTTTTTCCCTAATGATTGTCTTTCTCTTTTAGGGACTGTCCAGGATACCACATTGCACTTAGTCATAATCAGGTTTTCTTAGACTCTCCTTGGCTGGGAACTCTTTCTTTACTTTGTATTATTTAAAGTTTGTGTATTAGCTGCTTGTCTGTTATCGTGGTGATAAAGCACCATGACCAAAGCAACTTACAGGAGAAAGTTCATTTGGCCTTATGGCTCTGGAGCATTAGTCCTTCATGGCACAGGAGGGATGGCAGCAAGTGGTGGATGAGGCAGCCTGAGAAGGGAGATGAGAGTTTACATTTCAACGGCAAGCAAAAAGTGGAGAGAGCGAATTGGAAATGGTGTCAGGGTTATTTCCCCTCAACAGCCACCCCTAGTGACACACTTCCTCAGCAAGTCTGCATGACTCAAGCTTTCTCAAAGAGCACCACCACCTGGGGGCCAAGTGAAATGCCCAAGACTATGGAGACATTTCTCATTCTTACCTCTGCAACTTGATTCTCATCCTCTCTCTACTTGCTTTTTTCTAAGCGTAAGCATTTTCTAAGCATTCAGTACTGTCGCTGCCTTCCTGCTCCCTCTCCATCTCCTTTTTGTCTGTAAAGCTTAGGGTTTTAGACTGACAGAAGAAGTATAATAGTAAAGTAGCACAGACACACAGACAAAGACAGACAGACAGACACACATAGACACAGACACA
>CAJQZJ010032893.1:1274875-1315405 GCA_907164525.1 Lophiomys imhausi
ACACACAGACAAAGACAGACAGACAGACACACATAGACACAGACACACAGACACACACAGACACACTATACACACACAGACAAAGACAGACAGACAGACACACATAGACACAGACACACAGATGGAAATGCAGAAACACAGACACACAGACACACACAGACACAAACACATAGACACACACAATACATACACACACACAAACATACAACTTTCCTTATCAGCTGCTCTAAGAAAAAGACAGTCTTCTTTTTTCTTTCTTTTTTTAATAATTTATTTTTTATTTCTTCAAGTTACATCTCAATCACAACCCCCTCCCTACTCCCCCCTCCAGTCCCACCCTTCCACCCTCCTCCCCCTCAACCCCCATACTCTTCCCTTTTTTTTTTTTTTAGTTTAAGGTATTTATTTTTCCCCCCAACAGCTCTCCCTTTCAGTCCAAATAATGGTTCTTTTTCTTATACCTATAAATACAATACAAAACAACAGAAATAAATAGGCCACGATTATAAGAGTTATATGGCTTAGCATACATTCCCAATGTCCAGTCTATATGTATTTGGCACCTGACTTTAACATTCTACTATCTAACCACCTCCATGAGTTTAAAGTTCTATATCTAACTTAGCTTTCATACTAACTTGCCTCATAATTTTAAAAATATCTTCTTAGATCCAGAACACCCTCTTGATTCCTAAACAACTCAAAATTTAACTATGAGACTCTAGCTATCTATTCTTCAACCACCTCAGAGACCTGAGAGGGATAAATATATCTGATTATATAGGAAGTGCAGGGCCTGCAGCTTCCAAAACTAAAAAATGACATACCCGTGGCTGCCTGGACAGTTCCCATTTTCTCTCCATACATTACAGCATCAATCTTCAGCCGTTTGGCCCCATTTCTCTGACAGACATTGGTTGTAGAGCAGGAATTATGAAGGACTTACCTACCCTGGAAAAAGACAGTCTTGATTAGTGGGTTAAATTATATATAAATAGAATATAAATAAGAATTAATTCCATTGTTGCCCAAGAAGGTTGTCTATTGAAGCTAACTCTAAACCATGTTTACTCAAACTTTCACAGGAGTGGAAAGAGAGGGGATTTATCCTTAAGTCATAGAAACATGGTGAGGGAGGAGTAGAGGTGGGAAGTTGGTTAGTGTCCATGACGTTCGCTAACCAACTCCATGGAGAAATTGAGTGGCAGAAAGTGTACTCATTGGCCCTAACAATTTCCCTAATTTGTGTAGCGTTTGAATTCCCCTCACCCTTTACAGTCTACTTTCAGTTCCCCATGCCTCTGAGAGCTGTGGGGTTAATGGAGGAGGAGCCATAGAGAAAGCAAGTGGCAGGAAAGAGAAAAGCAAAGGAACTAGAGAGGAGAGCTGTAACAGTGGGGCTGGAGGTTCAGCCCAGTGGTACACAGATTGCCCAAGGTGCACAAGAAAAGGTATACAGGGAATATTTCCCTCAACCTGGGTCCTGTTTTTACTTTACTAAAGAACTTCTTTCCTAAATACACTTCTTATACATTCTGTTCCTTTAACTTCTGCCACTCTGTGGGAGAGCTCAGGAGAGCTGAGGACCCTTCTTATTCCTCCTTGCTCCAAGTAAACAGCCAAGCCACAGAGATTGTTCCTGGATCTTGAGGAAATTACTAAGATGGGATATGTTGTAGTCAGAACACTTTCCATGTGGTCTGGGAATTGGGCATATTCCCCAACTCCACTCTGAAAGTGCCTGTAACTTATCAGCTGAAAGGTCAGGAGCACTCCAGTGTATCCACGCCAGGACAAGGGTGCTCCTGCTGGATAAGTCTTGTGCAGGGACCTTCTTGGATCCCTTAATGGATAGTTGATGAATGTTTGAAAAAACAAACAAACAAACAAACAAACAAACGAACGAATGAACGAACAAACAACTCAAAAGACCTGAGAAGGTCCCCAGTCATGCTTCCAGATAATTCCTACCTCCTTTTCCTGAAAGTCCACGCAAGATTTTCCTACTCCTAGTCTCAGGCTCCCCTTCCCCCTGCCCCTGCCTTCTTTTTGAATGTTTTATTATCCCAACCAAGCATTTGCTAGCTACCTATTACTTAATTGATTGGTGGTCCAATCTTTAAGGAATTCAGTTTAGGAGAGACAACACATTTGCCAAAGACTTGCTTTGCTCAGCAGGTATGAGCTTTTAATTTTTGTTTTGTTTTAGTTTGATTTGGCTTTGAATATGAAGTTGAATTACTTTGGCAGAGCCTACATGCGCGCTTGTTCCACCACAATTCTCCCTCCCCTCCTTAACCCCGTAGTAGCTTCCTAAGTAACACGTGTAGTTGTTTGCTTTATTCACTCTTCATCTTTCTGGTCCCTGTAGCCTTTTGAGCTTTCAACCCACCATGCAGGATATCAGTTGTATCTTCTTTGTAATTTAATGTTTTAGAGGTTACCAAATAAAATTCTAAATCATATGCCACAAGTAAATGTCACCTATCCTGGGATGGAAGTGCAGTGAGGTTAGATATCTGGATTATTTTTTCTGTGCCTTGTTTTCTCATCTATAATCTAGGTGCTGAGGATGTAAATCATCTACTTTTCATCTTCTCTCTTAACTCCTTTACTTCCTTTCTTCCTACCATATGTATCTGAAATGGTTCCTGCCACATGGTAGGAGTTCAATAAAGGAGGCTGATACATTGTACTTGATGGCTTTTATTACATAGACTTTGTTGTTTAGAAAAGCTTTAGGCTCGCAGAAAAATTGAGGAGTAGGTACAGAGAGGTTCCATAATTTCCTATGGCCATATATGCACAGCCTTTCTTATTAACAAAGTCACACAATGGAGTGGCATCTTTGTTCCAGTCAGTAAACTTACAATGATCCATGGCAAGACCCTGGATCACAGTAGGGTGATGGACATCCTGTGAGTCTTAACAAATATACAATGTCATGTATATTTGTTAAATGCCATATTTGCATCATATGGAGTAATTTCACGGTGCTTAAACTCCTCAATGCTCTGCCAATTCAGCTCTTTTTAACCTCAGTCCTGGCCAACCACTGATCCTTTTACTGTCTCCAGCAGTTGATTTCCCCCCCCTCAAACATCATAGTAGGCAGCCACAGTATTTGACCTTTTCACATTATTCCTTCCATTTCGTAATCAGTGTGCACTAACGTTTTCTTCCTGTTTTTTTTTCTAGCTCATTTCTTTTAGTTTAATGATAAATTCCTTTTTGTCCACGGGGCCAGAGTTCATCCCATTCATTTATTGAGAGGCAGTCTGCGTCTAAGGTTGGGCAGTTACGAATAAAACACTAACCATTTGTGCACAGGTTGATGCTGGGATGTAAGGTTTGCAACTCACTTGGGCAGTTAGTAAGGACCCATTGGTAACTGGTCATTAACAGGCCGGTGTGTGCTTAGAGATGTAGCTGTACCTCTCTGTGCTCCCATCATCGGTGAAGGAGAGTGGCTGTTGCTCCATATCTTCATTAGCAAATGTGCAGTGGGTCCTGGACTTTAGCCGTTCTAGTCTAACAGGTATGTATTGATAACTCACCCTTGCTTCAGTTGGTAGCATCTATTGACAGATGTTGAGTGTCTCGTGTGCTCTCATCACATCTGTACATCTTTGGCAGGCTCTTCAGTTCTCATACTATTTTAAAATCTAGTTGTTTACTTTTTGGTTGAATTTTACATTTATTTTTTATTTTATCAATCCTGCCTGTATCAGATAGGCCATCTATCAATGTTTTCTTTTAGTCTTTGACCTTTCTTACTCTTGATATTCCTTTTGAAAGCAGTAGCTGTTACTTTTAATGAAGTTTAGCTTATCGATTACTTCAGTTTTGGTGATTATGAACAAAAGTCACCACCAAATACAAGGTTATCGGGGGTTTTGTCCTATGTTATTTTCTTCTAGTTTTCTGTTTTGTATTTATCAGTATCATCACCTTGGCATTTTGTGAAAGGTGTAATGTTTTGCTGCTTCCCCAAGGTAAAGGGACTTTGTTTCATTGTATTCATTTTACTTATTTGCCGAAGATCAGCTGACTGTATCTACATGAGTCTGCTTCAGGCCCTTACGTCCTGTTCCATTGGTTGTCTGTTCTCTTGCCCGCAATGTCTTGAATACTGCAGCCCTCTGAGCTAGTAAGTCTTGAAGCCAGGTAACAGTGACCCTTCAAAATTATTTCTCCTCAATGTTGTATTGGCTGCTCTGAATCTTTTGCCTCATGGTGTGAACTTCCAAATAAAGTTGACTGAGATTGTATTGAATCTATGCATTAAATTGGCAGAATGTAATCATAAGCATATTGATTATTCTTATCAATTAACATGCAGTATTTCTCAATATAGTCAGTAATTTCATTACATGATTATAATTTACCTTATATAGATTTGTTTATACTTTGTTAATTTACACTTAAACATTTCACCTTTTAGCTATGACTTGCAATGATTATAATGGTTTTAATTGTCAATTTGATTGGATTTGTAATCAGTTAGGAGACATGCCTCTACAGTCTCTGTGTGGACATTTCCAGGAAGGATTGGTTGAGACCATAGCTTTCCTTAATGCTAAATGAAAAAATATTGCTATAATATTTTCAATATTGCCTGGCATATATTAAAAGATCGCCTACTATTTTACTCAAAGTATTATATTCATTGTTTATTTTTGAGACAAGATATTGCTATGTCTACCTTAATGTACTTATTATGAAACTCAGACTAGCTTTGAATGAAAAGGACTCCTCCTGCTTCAGTTTCCTAAATACTAAAATTATAGAATATGCTACTAAATACAACTTCGAGCAATTGGGGGAGGGTCTAATTCTTATATTTTTGGTTGTGAGCCTAGCCTTTAACGGCTGAGCCATCTCTCCAGCCCGGGTCTAATTCTTAAGGGTAATGGTTTTCCTGTGCTAACCCACAATCCATATATTTGACATGGAATAATTTAAACCCTAGCTTCTTCCTGAGACCCTTGAAATTGTGTAAGAGAGGATTAGCCTGTTATTGTTAAAACATCAGAGACTGCTGAGTCAGTCCCAGGGTACAAAGTAATTTGGGCCCAAAAGATCACAAGTTAAAGAACCCTCTATTTCACCCCAGTATGATGTGTGCTTTTTCTTTGTTAAATGGCATTTTAATTAGGACTAAATAGTTCTAATGTTGAAATAAATAAACCTTAGTGCTTACTTTAATGCAGAGTTATTTCTTGTATCTGCTTCCCCTACATTGTGGTCATGTGACCTTTAACAGGTGACTTCTTTAGGTTCCTTTGGTGTAATCTGGTCAACAGATGAAGAGAAGAGAATATAAATATAGAAGAATCACATTTTTAATTTTTAAAAAAGTCTGTTCATTCTGAGTATGGACTGGGTATGTAATCTGGAATCTAAAACTCTGGGAACTGTCATTTATCCATATGCTCAAGGGAAGTAAACAGACATGGTAAGTAGTCTATCAGTCTCTACTAAGTATTTTTGTATTTATTTAAACAAGTTTGACAATGCATCTCACATACAATGTGAAGCCCTGCTTTGCTCAGCAGTCTGTCAATAAGGTACTTGGCTCCCTTAAGGAACTCTGTATTTTAAAGTATTTTTGATTTGAAGTCATGCTAGGATGAATTGAGCAGACCTATAAAGTCTTAGGAGCATGCTGAGTAAGGAAGAAGGTTCCTTCTAAGATGTATAGGGAGTCTACGTGATTTCCCCCCATAACTTTAGAAAGTTATTGTAAAGCAGGCATCACATATCTAGAACTATCTCTAGCCAAATTACCAGAGAAGTGGCACTGATTACTGCTCTCCCTTTAGCTCGTAGGACTCACGTGTATCCATAGCTAGTGTTGGTGGCTGTTTCTATTTGGTTCTGTTAGTGACACTATGATTCACTTGTCCATACTTTCATGTACAGCTGTTGTTAACAAGTACCAGGAAGCAAGAGGAGAAACCTGGCAATCATTGAGATGGCTTCAAGCATCATAAACTCAGCCTCCCAGCTCCACCCGAAAGATCTTCCAAAATGCTATCAGGGCAATTTTTATTTCATTATAAGTAAGTCAATAAGTCTGATTTCCCACCTAAGAACACAAAGAAGGTATACATTAGAGGTAGCAAAACTCTTTTTTTAGAAGTAGAGAGCAATCTGTATATCCCCCAGTGACTCATAACACTGGCATCGATGGAAGAGGAAACAACACGCAAAACAAACCAACCAACAAAATAAACAGTCAAAACAAGCTGGGAACAAAATGCAGACAAGAGTCCCAATAAGCTCAGAGAACAAAACTGCAAAATAGTGAGAGAAAGAGGGGCTGTTTACAAACATTTAGAAGAGATCAAGCTACAGGTGTCTCTTCTCATCATATCTTTCCATGCATCTCACAGTAAGTTCAGACTAAAAAGGTATTTGATTTGAACTTTTACCAGAAAGTTTGAGCATGGTCACCGAGATCTGCTGAAAGGAACAAAAGTCCGGTGACAAAACAAGGATGAGAAGATACTACAAAACAAGAGAGCTTGCCCAAAGAGCTGTAAATTATGATATAAAAAGTGCAGCTGTTAATCTGGCCTTTCTGTTATTTTCTACCTCTCCCAGTACCTGATGGAGAATGTGCAGTACAGAGGTGCCCCTTGTGTGTACTAAAAGCAAAATTTTTTTTCCAAGCAGGAGAACCTGTTTGTTTTTTTTTTTTTTTTTTTTAGTAATATTTGAAGATGCTAACACTTTAAAGAACAAAGATTATGTAGATTTGGTAATGATTATACCAGGCCACAAACTCTCTGGTCATAATACTTACTAGGGCCACAACAATGGACAACACAATGTGGAAAAACAAACTGAGCACCAACGATGTTCTTGGCTCTCAGAAGTGATGAAGAGTCTCATTTATTGCTTTAAAGCACTTACTTGATCATGAAAAGGGTCCAGTTTTGTCATTGTCCATAAATAACTCAAAGGGTTCCTGTGAAGTGTTTTAATGAATGGGCTTTTAGAAGCAGTGTCTTTGTTGCTTTTATTTCACGCAAAGTCTGCACTCGAAGAATGTGTAATGGGTAGTGGTTTGGGAGAGTTTTCCTGTGTGTCAGGACAAAGGTGTGGCATGAGATAGAAACCTTCCAGCTGTAGCAGGACAGAGGAGGAGAGGGCAAAGTTCATCACAAGATGATTTTGGTTAATGTGAACAAAAATGGCATCATTCCTTCCTGGAACCCAGAAGGAAAATTTGGGTCAGATTTCGAACAGGTCTTTGAATAATTTAGCCCTAGAATTTGCTCAGAATTGGGCGCCAGGTCTGGCAGCGCTTCTCCAGCCATAGTCCATGAGGCTCTTGGTGTGCTGTGCTGAAAGGGTTAATGCTGTGGGGACAGTGACCTTCCATTGGTCAAATGAGTAATCTGAATATTTTTCCCCTGCTGTCTTCCTGATTAATTTGACTATAGTTTTAAAAGAATTAATCTTATTGTTCTTTTCAAGAAAACAGCGTTAGGCATTTAGTACTTTATATTGCTTTTCCTTTGGTTCATACTTGCTCTAATCTTTCTCCTGCCTACTTTAGCTTTATTTTAATTTTTTATTAATTCATTTTGCAATCTGATTGCAGCCCCCTCCCTCCTGTACTCTCAGTCCTACCCTCCTACCCTGTTCCTTCTTCCCCCCCTCCTTTCTCTTCAGAAAAGGGGAGACCGGCTCTCCCTGTACCAGCCCACTCCAGTTCCTCAAGTCAGATCAGCCCAAAGAGGGCTTCTTCCATTGAGGCCAGACACTACAACCCCACTAGGGGAAGGGATCCACAAACTGGCAACAGAGTCCATGTCAAAAGGCAGTCCCCTCTCCACTTGTTAGGATATTCATGTGAAGACCACACTGCCAATCAGCTGCATATGTGTGGGGGGGCTTAAGTCCAGTCAGCCTAATGTTTGATTGTGGGTCTCAGCATGTGTTTGATCTGCTGCTGGGTGGAGCCTCTCATAGGACCATTATGCTAGGCTCCTGTCTGCAGGCATAGCAGAGTATCATTAATAGTGACAGGGTTGGCTCTCTCCCATGGGCTGGGTCTCAAGTTGTGACAGTCATTGATTGGACCTTCCCTCCGTCACTGTTTCATCTTTATCCCAGTACATCTTCTAGGTTGGGCAAATTATGGGTTGAAGGTTTTGTGGGTGGGTTGGTGTACCCCTCCCTCCACTGGGAGTCCTGTCAGGCTTTGAGGTGGCTACTTCAGTCTCTCTGTCTCTCACTGCTAAGAGTCTCATCTAGAATAATCCTCTTGTGTTTTGTGATCCCTATATGGTATATCTTGGTAAATTTGATGGATGAACTTTAAAAGAATGTATGTATTAGTTGTTTGAAGCTGTTGTCAAGTGGGTTATTCATGTCATGCTCTGGAACAATACTCTGCAAACATTTTGGGTGACTGAAACTGTAAAGTGAGGCAAGATGCAAGGTATACCTACATAAAAGCCTGATCTGTGGGTAAGAGGTGAAAAGCTTAAAACCGATCAGTTTTCCCCCAAATAGATATATTTAACATCATGCAATAAAATGTCCAGATCTGTTATAACTTCTCCTTTTTCATCTAGATGTTTGGCATCAGCAACTATGGCAAGAGTTTCTAAATACCAGGTATTGTGCTTGGTAAATGTATTGAATTAAAAATAAATTTTGTTTATAAATGCAGAAAACATCATGTTTTTCTCTAAGCAACAAAATTA
The DNA here is from genome assembly GCA_907164525.1 of Lophiomys imhausi. Classification (NCBI taxonomy): domain Eukaryota; kingdom Metazoa; phylum Chordata; class Mammalia; order Rodentia; family Muridae; genus Lophiomys; species Lophiomys imhausi. The sequence goes on from CAJQZJ010032893.1 coordinate 1,283,602, forward strand.
CTACTATTAACTTTAGAGAAAAGGTTGCATTGAAAATGGTTTCCATAAATGTAATAATCATCTTACTATATCAGTAAGCTCATTATTAAAAATTTTAAAATGTAATAGCTTTGAAATTGGGGAAAGGAGCAAGGGAGTGTCTCAGCCTTTTTCAAGGTGTTATTCTCTAAGGAGTGCATGACTAACAGAGAAGGTATGTGACTCTTGGGGCATCCCAACAGGTCCAGTGAATGAGCAAATTCTTAGTGGTGTTATGACATCACCAGGGAGCATGACTTGGGTCAAGAACTTGGCAGGAGGCTTTGGGAACAGTAGAATCAACAGTGATCATGACTGGCAATCCAACATACTGGCTACCATAAAACCAAAGAGAGAACTGATTGTACTTCATGCACAGCGGCAGGTTTAACAGAAAATTAGACATGTTTATAGACCCAGATTTACAGCACGCCTTGTAAACACCTTATTACTTAGAATCCAGTCTGCTGTCCTAGAAACTAAGAATGTGACTTTGTTGAGCAGTAGGATTTGTTGACATAAATGTCTTGACTAAGTTTGCCATTGTGGTTAACCAAAACGCATTTACTCCTGGGAAAGTAAACACAAGCAAACAAAATGCCTCTTATACTACAATACAGTACGTTTCAAATTGACCAAACTTAATGCTATGACATAAATATGCTTAATGTTTATGGAATTTTTTAGAAACCTTTTGCCATGTTAAGCTTACCATCCTGTGTAAGTCCTACTGAATGGGAATGTGTTTTCAGAATTACATGTGCTTAATGGCTTCATCAGAAATATTCAGAAAACCTGCCATGAATACCAGAGCTGACCACGCAGCAAATAAAAGTGGGTCATGGTCTCAGACATTAATGTGGATAAATCAGTTCTGCACCATGTAATAGCGGCACCCTGAAATGGTTACCAACAATTAAAATTAGAGAACTAATGGAAAATAATGTTGAATAAATATTATGAAACCACATGAAAATATGCTCAAGGAAGGCAGGGTATCTGGCTGAAGACCACAAAGTTGAGAAAATTTCTAGGGAAGAATGAAAATTTAGACATGCAGCCTAATGCTTAAAAATTCATTCCTTTAACTTTAGATAAAGTTTCTGGTTTGGGAGTAGATTTTTTTTTTTGACTGGGGCGGGGAGGGGGGGATATAAACCAAACCAGCTCATGACTATTCCTCTTCTCTCTGGCTTCTAATGAATCCTCTGATGACTTCAAAAATGCATTTAGAAGGAGTTTTGTCATGTTAGATGTAAATGAGGGCTCATTATTGCCTAGTTTGAATATAAAGTAATCAGCAACATTCCCCAGGCAGCTTATATTAATGTGATCCACAGGAATTATGAAGAAGAGGGTTACTTCGTGATGGATGGAATAAAGAGCAAACAAATATAGAGACATCCATTCACCAGACCCCGCAAACCAGACTCTATAAATGACAAGAACCTGAAAGTTTCTCTAACAGAACTGTGCCAAAACAAAGGAAAATGACTACATGAGGCAATAAAGCCAACTTTACAAGTTCGTAATATGGGAGATGTAGTTCTGCGGAGGGGTCTTCAATGATGATTTGGGAGATTAGTTGATTAAGATCAATGCATCTCCCAGGATCAATGTAGTTAGATGTTACATGAATGGAGCAGAAGATTGTAAAAGAGATTTGATGTGCACAGTCAATATAGGAATTGCTGTTCACAGTTCTTGGGCACAAATGCATCCTGGGAGGGACAAAACAAAGTAAGCCCCAAACAGAACAATTAGATTCACACATTCTCATGTTATGGGGAAACTGAAAAAAGAAAAAGACAAGTTTGTAAGAAAATGTTTTCAGAGGAATATGATCGTTGATTCAAATGTTTATTTGGAACAGGGAATATTCTAGTTAGTTTTTAGTATCAACAAAGAGAGTTTGCAAGGAAATCCTCAAAAGATAAACAATGGACTTTGTAAATCAACAGTTTAGTTTCTCTTTATAAAGATGGCCTTTGGGAGATTGGGCATCATAGGAAATGCTGAAAGGCTGACTCACTGCCACACTGTCTGGTCGCTATGGATGGGACTGAAGCACTGCAGAGGTGAGGCTAGACTATTGTGAGTGACTGTCAGATGTCCCAGAGGAATCTTTGACTCTACTGAAGATATGGGCAGTGTGACGGATGAGGACTATAGCTCCTACCCCCCTACCCCAACAGCCTAGACCTATTCCACTTGGTGTTCTACAAAATATTTGACTATATTAGAGACATGAACTATTAAAATATTGCAAACCAATAAGGAATACGACTTCTGAAGTCATATTGTATGATTCAAACCATATGGCAGGATCTTGTCTTCAAAGCATCACCCATTATGTTGTTATGAGGTTGGAGTAGCTCTGGTTAATGAAATGCTGGGGCTTAGATGGACTAGCCTATCTTCTGAAAGCAGAGAGTGAACAGGATAGTAACTACCAAGCCTGTGATTTGAACAAGACAGATTTATCAGCAGGGAAGATGGGAAGACAGCATCTAAATCAATTGATTAAAAAACAACAAACTCAGAAATAAAAAAGCTGGAGACCTGGTGTCTGAGGCACTGGAATGATTTCTAGGAGTGGATGTTGCTTATAGTTATTTTGAAGGAGGAAACACCCCTGGCCACCAACCACCTTCTAAATTCTGGTATTTCTTAAAATTAGATTTCATTTTTAGTGTAAGTGCTAATTTTATAAGTTACTTGCAGAAAACCTAAGTCTCTGAGGAATAGGAAGAAGGCTGACTTTGGGTTTTAGGTATCTTAACATTTTAAGACCTCTGGGATGATTCCAGAGAAAGTACATCCTTCTTTAGTCATAATAGCAGTTTATAATTTCACAGTATTTTCCCAGACATGATCTCACTTTTGTCTCTTGACAATGACTAACACTACGAGGATACCCATTTTCATCTTATTTCCCAGATGAGAGAACTGAAGATTAGAAACGTTTAGTGATGAGCCCAAATCACACAGCATCTCAGTAGAACGACTTGGCTGAGCTCTGTGCCTTGATCTCAAGTTCCAAACGCCTTTGCAAAGTCCTCAGTATGTGCCTCCTTCATGCAAATGTCTATGGTGAAGCTCTGAGTTCCCTCAAGTTTTGTACCCCTTGTCAGACTTTGTGTCGTCTGACAGCCACTTGCATTTTGACACACCCAAAGCTTTGAATATGTCCATGAGGAGACATCTCCCAGATACACTCAAATAGGGACATTTCTGTTAAAAACCAGCAGTCCTCTGGAAATAAACATGTCATTAAAAATTATCTCAATCCAGCAACTCAGCAAACTGTGCTGTGATAGTTTGTGGCAATTGTTTTTTATTTTTGTTTTTGTTTTCTTAATTATCTACGGTGAGAGAAGTATGCAGACAAACACCAGGCTTTGGGCCCCCTTGTTGTCATTACCTCTTCTTCTTCTTAAGAATGTCAGCATTCCTCCAGTGTGCTGAGTGCCTGATAAGAGAACTTGTCTTGACAAAACACCTTGGATTCTATTTCTAACAACAAACATAAAGGGTCCAGTAAAAAGCAAGTTTTATCCCAAATGGTCTCCTAAAAGTGGGTCAATTTTCTTTTTACTTTATGTTTGTGTCTGCATGCATGTGTGTGTATGTGTCTCTGTGTGTATGTATGCGTGCATGTGTTCATGTGTGTGCAGGTGCATGCACTTGTGTGTGTGTGTGTGTGTGTGTGTATTTGGGTACACATAGAGGCAGGAGGACAACTTCTGATATCATTCCTTAGGCTTGTCCACTTCCCCTTTCCTTTGCTCTTTCTTCCTTTTTAAACACTTTTTATTTTTCTTAAGGCATGGTCTCTCAATGACCTAGAGTTTGCCAAGTAGGTTAGGCTGGCTGAAGACAGATGAAGAATCTTGTGTCAAGGACCAAAGGCCAACAACAAAGTTGAGAGTGCTACAAAGATCTAATCTTGCTTTTTTCTTCTCTCTCTCTCTCTCTCTCACTGATATAGTTACATCATTTTATTTACTGAAATCACTGTGACCTCTGTGAGAGCCATAGAATTACTGAGACATTTTCACAGGCTTAGCTTTGTTTGCACATTAAGTGAATTGTTCTTGTCTCAAGTCTAGATCTCAGAAGCAGCCTTGTGCACCCCAGAGGCTCAGTTTTGAGCATGTCTTTTGGGTAGTGGTGAACAGCAAATGCATGTGAGAGTTACCATGTACCAAGCAGTGCTGTAAACACATGAGGCTCCTAAATGTAGTCAGTAGAGCTTCAGGCACTTAAATAACCCTTGAGTAAGTTACCCTACTACTGGCTGGCAGCTCTTTATAATTTGCATGGTTATGTATGCACTGTAGCATAATAAAGTATCTTGAGCTCTGAAAATGTGGGCTACACAATACTTCCTCTTTTAAGTTGTTTTCTCAGGTATGTTGGTTAGAACTAGGCAAATGGAAGTAATGCAAGTGGGAACAGGAATGTTACAATCATTTTGAATGCATACCAATGATATCTATGACAATTTTATCTTTATATTTAGGTCTGAACAGTGAGGATGGAGACCAATATATGAATAAAATAAAATAAAAAACTTTCCACTCATATTAATAAAGTGTTCTGATTTTAAAATTAGAGGAGCTAGTATGAAGCCAAAATAAAGTAAGATAGCTTTTTATAAAAAAAAATAGAGTACTAAATGAAACATCTTTCAGGTCTTTAAACAAGTATAGGTTGAGGGCTGAAGAGATGGCTCAGCAATTAAGAGGACTGGCTGCTCTTCCAGAGGACCCAGGTTCAAATCCCAGCACCTATATAGGAGCTCACAGGCTTCTGCGGTTCTAATTCCAGAGGATCAAGAATCCATTTGCAGTTTCCATGGGCCCCAAACATGCAAGAGGTGCATAGACATACATGCTGTCAGAATATTCAAATACATACAATAATAACTTAAAAAATAAAAGCATGTAGGTGTGTATATTAATGCATGAGCATGTGAAGGTCCAACGTTGATGTTGGAAATGAGAACTCAAACTTTAACCATTGAGCCATCTCCCCAGCTCCCTAGACTGGGAAAACTGCCCAGTGTTTAGCCACCTTGTAGGCATTGGCAATCTCTATGCCAGAGACTTGGAGTTGGATCTGAGACCCCAGATTAAAGGTGGAACCTCCAAAGGCTTTTGTAGGAAATATTTCTTATAATATTACATATTTTTTGTAAACCTTGCATATTTCAGAGGATGAAAAACTAAATTCCCCCCCTTGAGGACCATATAAACTAATTCTTGTTTACTTAGCTAAAAATAAAATGAATTAAAAATTTCAATTTAAAAATTATGTTTGCTTGTTAATTTAATTTTGACCCATGCTGGTATATTTGATGTTAGACAGTCAATTTCCAAGGATTGGAAGTGTGATGCAGATTTCTCAAATTCTGGCTGTCTAGAATTAATTTCTTGAGTCAGGGATGGTGTTGCAGGCCTGTAATCCTCAGTGTTTGGGATGCTAAGACAAGACCATCACCACAAGTTTGGAGCCATATAGAGCCTGGGCTATATAGCAAGTCTCTGTCTCAAACAAAACAAGATGGAATAAACCAAGTAAATTTTTTTCTTGTTTCTGACAGTATTCCAGTGTTCTCATTCAACAACTGAAGTGGGAATGCCAGGTAACATAGGTAACTGGGTATATCCAGTAGTGCTGGCATCTACGCAGGTCAGTACCTTCAGAATTTACAGCTTCTTCCAGACTGGAATAGTCGAGAAGTCTCTGGCTATTTCCCACAGTGAGATAAATCCACCAGTGCAGACAGTCCACCCAAGGAGCACACAGCTTGTAGTTGATCAGCTTCAGGCGAATATCCTCTTCTTCATGTCTGTCAGGGGGCAGGAGGAGGAGACAGCCTGGCTTTGGTGGTGAGACCACCTGGCAGAACTGAATACAACTTGTGAGATTCTGTGCTTTCTTCCAGTAAAATCTGCAGTGAGCACAGATACCAAACTGTTAGCGTCCCTGAGGAAACTGAATGTACATTTTTTGTTGTTGTTGTTCTTAATAAGAACAATACCTCTGATTATGCGCCAGGACAAAAATCTTGACACTTTCATTTTCTCTTGTTTCATTCTCAAAAGAATCTAGAAAAAAATAATCATTTTTGTTTTACAGATGGGAAAATTGAAGCACAGAGATGCTAAGTATATTGTTAACATGATGAGGTGTTGACAGCCACATATGGACATAGGATTTGGATCAAAGTGGTTTAGTTCCCTAAAAACAGGTCTCTCTACTCCTTCTCCTTTTTCTGTCATCAAGGTAGGTAGCTTTGCCAGGACCTTTTGGGGAGATTGGCTTCCTTTGTTACAGCTAGCCTCAGGGTAGCACAGGAGAAATATCTAGCTTGTATGAAAAGAATCTTTTTGCCTTGATTTTGATCTTGTTCCCTGACAGTCTGGCGAAAATTTGTCTTAACATGTACATTTCCTTTGCCAAAGCACATGTGGTATGTTTGGACATATGGTCTCATTTTCATGATCTTTTAACCTTTACATAGTTCAAATACTTCATGGTGGGGTTCATTATTTGTGGTGACTGAGACTGGCAGCTGTTCTGATGGGGCCATATTTGGAATCCCTAAGGAATGAAAAGATCGATACTCGTGGAAAAGCTTTCGAAGACAAATAGAAGAACAATGGAAAGAAAAACTTCTGACATGCTCCCTAGTGATCATAACTGTGTGATACCTTGTGGTAAACTGGTAATTTTTCTTGGAAATGTTTGATAGTGAGTGGTTTTAAGATTGGATTTACTATACTTCTGAACATTTTTTAAATGGGTAAGTATGGGTATTCTGGTTGCTCAGAAAGTGATAGTTGCTTCTTTGTTTGTTTGATGTATTCTGAATATAATGGGGCTGAAAGGGTTAAAGGGGTCAAAACAAAAAGAATGACTAAAATGTTTAGACCTGTCAAGCATTAAGCATTGACCTAGGTACACAATAGTGAGATGTCTAATGTCATAGAATTACAAATAACTTCAAGGCAGGTTTGACTGCAAAGTATGACAGTGAAGCAAGTTCTTATCTCCTTAAGACTCTTTAATAAGAAAACCGAAGTAAAGAAGTTTGTGAGCAACAAATGGAGCCCAAATCACAAGAGCCATGCTCCCCAACTGGATGCAGAACTGAGCTTATGATGTATATTCCAGTTACTTCAAAAAACAAAATTGAGCCAGGAAACATTGTTTCCCTGTAGTCACTACCTGTGGCTTAGTGCTTTTCAGCTACAGCAGGGCGTTGTACACGAAATCACAGCATTTGTGATATGCGTACAAATCTTGCATAAATTCAAGGCAGAAAAAACGCAAGCATGCAGACAGGAGGTAGGCATGAAATGCCACACTTAATTAGGGAACTACTGTCAATGTAGAAAGCTTCAGGGAGAGGGAGAATTAGATTTCTTGAAGGGTACAGCCTTTGACAGTTTGACCACACTCAACTGGATGGCTACACATCCAAGAGTATGCAGGCAGCAATATTCAAGAGTATACAGGCAGTAATATTCAAGAGTATATGGACAGCAACATCCAAGAGTATACAGGCAGCAATATTCAAGAGTATACAGACAGTAATATTCAAGAATATACAGGCAGCAACATCCAAGAGTATACAGGCAGCAATATTCAAGAGTATATACAGGCAGTAATATTCAAGAGTATATGGGCAGCAACATCCAAGAGTATACAGGCAGTAATATTCAAGAGTATACAGGCAGCAACATCCAAGAGTATACAGGCAGTAATATTCAAGAGTATACAGGCAGCAACATCCAAGAGTATATAGGCAGCAGGAATTGCCCTTGATGGATTTACCAAAAAGAAGACACAAAGTTGGGTGAGTATCTAGGAGTTGTTGAGAATGTGAATATGATAATAAAAATACATTGAAATTCTTAAATAAATAATAAAAATAAAAGAAGACAAGCAAATGGCTGAATGGTACTACAAATATCCAATACTGCTAATTATCAGACAAATATAAATCAAAATGAAATTATGATATCACATCACACTTATCAGAATGACTGCTAACAAGAAGACAACAGATACCAAGTGTTGGCAAAGTTCAGGAAAAAAAAAAGAAAAAAAAGCCCAAATATTTTTAAAAAATAAGATTGTAAATTAGAATTGCTGTTATGAGAAAGTAAAGAATTTCCTCAAAACGTTATAAATGGAACTACCATATATATGACTGAGCAATCTTACTAGAGGGTATATGTCTAAAGAAAATAAAATTGTTACACTGAAAAGAGAAAAAAGCAACAAAACAAAACCAAAACAAAACCAAACAAACAAACAAACAAAAAACAAAACAACAACAACAAAAAGACCCAACCAACCAACCAAATGAACAAAAATCAAAAATCAAGTCATTAGGCTCCTTAGGAGGCTGCCTGTAGAAGCAAGAAAAGACAGATTCTGAACTATAGCTTCCTGATGCTTGAATTGTGTGATCACATCTACAGATATAATTCTTGGTTATCCGGATCTCTCTCTCTCTCTCTCTCTCTCTCTCTCTCTCTCTCTCTCTCTCTCTCCTAGAAGGCAGTGTTTTCTCTCATGGAACATTTGGCAATGTCTGGAAACATTTATGTCATTCAAAACAAAGAGGTGTCAGAGCTATGGCACAGTGCTTGTGTACTTATTTGTGTGTGAGAAGCCAGAGTTCAGTCCTTAGGGACACAAAAACTACTACCATCATCACAATCACCGCCAACACCACCATCCCTACCACCACCATCACCACCACCACCACCACCACCACCACCACCACCACCACCACCATCCCAACCACCACCATCACCAACACCATCACCACAATAACCATCTCCACCACCACCACCATCACCACAACCACCATCACCACAATCATCATCTCCACCACCACCACCATCCCCACCACCACCATCACCACAATCACCATCTCCACCACCACCACCATCCCCACCACCACACAGCTATCACTATACTAACAGAATGAAACAACAGCAATAACACAACATTCAAGGAAAGGTATGTGATTATAGAGAGTAAACACCAATGCTTCTAAATAGTTAACAATGTCAGGAAGTGCTGTACATGAAAGAATTCACCAACCCCCAATTGAAGAATGTAGAGGCAAAGAAACCCCACTACAAACCAAGGTCATTTCAGTTAGTTGTTGGAGACCTCAGGGATTTTCCGGTTGGATCTTGGAAAGGTCTGTTACACTGTATAGTTAAGTAAAAAAGTCAACCTATGCCTGGATTTAGTCTCCAGCTAGATGAATGATTGCTCTGAAATTTGAGCATTAAATCTGTCTAAATCTGTTATTAACTGTGTCAGCAAGGTAATATTTGGACATATCTAATGTGTGTTTATTCTATATTTAAAATTGATAGTTTAAAAAATTGCTTAATATAACTTTTACTATCTAACATTTATAGTTTTATTCTGTTTTACAAAATTTATACCCAATGTTTGATGAGTGGGAGCTCTCAAACACTGGGTATAAATTTTACAGACTAACCATCGTAGTCAATTTTGTGCTGCTATAAATAATGACAGAGATTATGTAATTTACAGTAAAAGTAGGTTTATAGTCCATAGCCTTTAAAGTTGGGAAGCCCATGAATGAGCTCCTGGTATTTGTTGAGGGCTCTTGTACCATCAATCCATGGTTGAAGTTATAGTAGTAAGATAGCGTAAGATGGTAATAAACTTGCACTTTGAGAATCACATCAACCGACCTTTGAGAGTGGAGCCTTTGTGGTCTAATTACTCTTAGTATGGTTTCAGTGGCAATTAAGTTTGAATATAAATCTTGGAGAGGATAGACATTAAATAATACATGAAGGTTTTGCTTGAAGAGCAGGTTGATTTGATTTGATTCTTTTCCTCATTTTTAAAAAAATAATTTATTTTTTATTTCTTCAAGTTACATCTCAATCACAATCCCCAACCTACTCCCCCCTCCAGTCCCACCCTCCCACCCTCTTCCTCATCAACTCCCCATCCTCTTCCCTCTTTTTTTTAAGTTTAAGGTATATCTTTTTCCCTCCAACAGCTCCCCCTTTCAGTCCAACAAACGGTTCTTTCTCTAATAACAAAAAATACAATACAAAGCAACAGGAATAAATAGGCCACAATTATGAGAGTTATATGGCTTAGCATACATTCCCAGTGTCCAGTCCATATGTATTTGAGACCTGACATTAACATTCTACTATCTAACCATCTCCATGAGTTTAAAGTTCTATATCTAACTCAGCTTTCATACTAACTTGCCTCACAATTTTAAAAATATCTTCTTAGATCCAGAACACCCTCTTGATTCCTAAACAACTCAAAATTTAACTATGAGACTCTAGCTATCTATTCTTCAACAACCTCAGAGACCTGAGAGGGATAAATATATCTGATTATATAGGAAGTGCAGGGCCTGCAGCTTCCAAAACTAAGAAATGACATACCAGTGGCTGCCTGGACAGTTCCCATTTTCTCTCCATACATTACAGCATCAATCTTCAGCCGTTTGGCCCCATTTCTCTGACAGACATTGATTGTAGAGCAGGAATTATGAAGGACTTACTTACCCTGTCTTGGCTGTCAACTTACCTGCTTCCAGGTTTTGTCCTTTTTGGATAGCATTCTGTCTACAGTTGAAGCAAGGGGTTTTTCTTGCCATGAGAAAGGGTCACCACCAATTCAATCATCTCCCACTGGAGATTCTTCGATGCTCATTTTCTACTTGGAGTAGAATAAGGGGTGCTGTCAGGAGCTGACATGTCTCGATATCAAAAAATCTTAAGTTAAGAAGACATCTTTGAATGCCATATTCTGCAGATCTCTTGAGGTTTTTGAAGATACCCTATCTCTTATATTTAGATAAGCAAATATTGATAATTAGATAATTGATAATTAGATAATTATTAGATAATTGATAATTAGATAAGCAACTTGATTTCTGAGTAGCTTAGAAAATAACTGTGATAGACTGTCATAGTAACTAGCAAAATGACACGTTTGCATGACTATTAGTTTTCATTTCTTAACTATCCTAAACAGTTTTTGACGGTTGGTAGCAAGAGACCAAAACTTTACATTTCATTTTTAAGCATTGAGATGGTTAGATAGTAGAATGTTAAAGTCAGGTGCCAAATACATATGGACTGGACATTGGGAATGTATGCTAAGCCATATAACTCACATAATTGTGGCCTATTTATTTCTGTTGTTTTGTATTGTATTTATAATTATAAGAAAAAGAACCATTTGTTGGACTGAAAGGGAGATCTGTTGGCGGGGGGGGGGAAGAAATACCTTGAACTAAAAAAAAAAAGGGAAGAGGGGGGGGGGGGGGGGGGGGGGGGGGGGAGGGGGGGGACGGGAGGGGGGAGTAGGGAGGGGATTGTGACTGAGATGTAACTTGAAGAAATAAATAAATTATTAAAAAAAGAAAAAAAGTAAGTAACTGTGATAGACTGTCATAGTAACTAACAAAATGACACGCCTGCATGACTATTAGTTTCCATTTCTTAATTATCCTAAACAGTTTATGACGGTTGGTAGCAAGAGGCCAAAACTTTACATTTCATTTTTTTTTAATAATTTATTTTTTATTTCTTCAAGTTACATCTCAATCACAATCCCCTCCCTACTCCCCCCCTCCAGTCCCACCCTTCCACCCTCCTCCCCCTCAGCCCCACCATCCTCTTCCCTTCTTTTTTATTTTTTTTTTAGTTTAAGGTATTTATTTTTCCCCCCAACAGCTCTCCCTTTCAGTCCAAATAATGGTTCTTTTTCTTATAACTATAAATACAATACAAAACAACAGAACATTTCATTTTTAAGCATTACTAGGAACAATACCTTTAAGAAGTGTTACCCTTAATTTTGTATCAATATACGAAGATCAATACCAATGTGGCCAAATATAATCTTAATTTTGTATCAATATACAAAGATCAATACCTGTGTAGCCCAATACAATCTTAATTTTACATCAATATACAAGGGTCAATACCATTGTGGCCAAATACAATCTTAATTTTGTATCAATATACAAAGATCAATACCGATGTAGCCCAATACAAGGTCTTTGAAAATTTGGTACCATGTATTTTGATCATATTGACTACCTCTCCCAACCTCTTCTAGATCTACCATTTCCCTACCTATCTAACTTTGTGTATGTGTATGAATATCTATTATCTATCTCTTTATCTATCTATCTATCTATCTATCTATCTATCTATCTATCTATCCATCCATCTGTCTATCAAGTAAATTGATATTGCTCATATACTCTTGAATGAATGGCCTTCCTCTGGAGAGTAGTCAACTCACTTGGAGCCTCAGCCTTAAAGAAAACCAATTCACTCTTCTCCTGGGATCTAGCTCCACTCTCTCCTTAACTAGGGGTGGGACTTGTTACCCCTCTTCCTTCTCCATGAAGGGATTTTTGTCTAGCTTCAACTTGCTTAGGTCTTATACTTTCTGTCTTGACTGCTGTGAATTCATATGTATAGCTTCCCTGCTGTTACTGGGAAATACCATTTCTTTGTAGACATCTACCACTTCTGACTCTTAAAATATTTGTGTCCTATCTTCTACAATGATCCCTTAGCCTTGGGAAGAGGGGGTGTAGTATAGAGTCCTATTTAGGGCTAAGCACTCTTCAGTCTCTTATTCTCTGTTTCTTGACTTGTGGTCTCTCTGCTAATCACTATATACTATAAAAAAAGTTCTCTGATGAGGCTTGAGAGATGATCTTATCTATGGGTTCTTTATCACACTAACATAGAGGGATTTCTTATAATCTTATTTCTTCTGATGGAGAAGTTTTGGGTACAGCTGCAACTTTTGTTATTATGGTAGCAATTATTGGGAAATGATCGAGGAAGTTTTTTCTCCATCAGACTCTAAGCTCTTGCATTGGGAACTTGTGATGCAGAGAAAGAACTAGTATTGCACAGGCCCCCCCCCCAGTCTTCTATCACTTTGTATAGAGTGACAATGAAGAAAGACTAAACATGGAGTCAAGATTCCAAAGGTTTTATCTTAGTTCTGGTTGTGAACCCGACAAATGGATTGCAATGGTTCTTGTATATAGATTATGTGCTGGCTAGTCTTAAGTCAACTTGACACAAGCTACAGTTGTCTGGAAGGAGGGAACCTAGATTTAGAAAATGCTTCCATAGGGCTGGAGAGATGGCTCAGCGGTTAAGAGCACTGGCTGCTCTTCTAGAGGTCCAGGGTTCAAATCCCAGCACCCACATGGTGGCTCACAACCACCCACAACTGTGATCTGATGCCCTCTTCTGGTTGCAGATGTACATGCAGATAGAGCTCCCATACATAAAATAAATAAATAAATCTTTTAAAAAAAAGGAAAAAAAGAAAATGCTTCCATAAAACCCAGATGAAAGGCATTTTCTTAATTAGTGAGTGATGGGGGCAGAGCAGCCCATTGTGGGTGATGCCATTCCTGGATTCATGGTGCTGGGTTCATTAAGAGAACAGAATGAACAAGCCATGGGAAGCAAGCCAGTAAGCAGCACCCCTCCTCTGATGCCTTTGCATCAGCTTCTGCCTCCAGGTTTCTGCCTTATTTGAGTTCCTGTCCTGAATTCTTATGATGATAAAGAGCAGTATGGAAGTGAAGGCAAAGGAACCCTTTCCTTCCAAGCTTGCTTTTTGGTTAAGGATTTTTTCTCCAGCAATCGAAACCCTAAGGAAGTTAATAATAATAATAATAATAATAATAATAATAATAATGACAATAATAGGGAAGGGGATGCCAATCTTGGAAGTATCCTGTAGTATTAGTTTAGAGTACATTTTCTACAAACTCTTGTTGGTTGCATGCTAGTTATGGAGAAAAGAGGGAGAAAGGAGAAAGTGGGTAGAGAGAGATAGAGGTAGAGATGGGGAGGGAGGAAGAGAGATGAGTGAGAGAGATAAACATAGAAAGACAGAGACACAGGGAGAGACAGAGGGACACAAATACAGAGTGAATTTCAAAGGGGGAACAGCAATAAGGAAGGGGTCATTAGAAAGTGTTTTCGTCATTGTTCAATTGCTGTGAAGAAACACCATGATCAAGACAAATCTTAAAAGAGAAACCATGAACATAGACTTTTTTTTTCTGTCAATGAGACACTTTGCCCTAGTGGTGCTGCCCTGTAGGCCCTCAGTGTATGAGGAGGCTCTTGGCACTCATATGACTGCTGAACTGGGGTCAGGGACTGTTATGTAGGAACACTCCACTCCAGAGGAGTGGGATGGAAGGGTTAGGGTGTAGAGGGTGGGAGGGCAGGACTGGGAGGGGTGGAAAGAGGGCACTGTGATGGAGATGTAACCTGAAGTAATAAATATTAAAAAAAGATAGAAACCATTTAATTGAAGGCTGCCTTACAGTTTCTGAGGGTTAGTCCATTATCAACATGGTGGAAAGTATGGTAGCATGCAGGCAGGCACTGGAGGACTAACTGTGAGCTACATCTTGATCCATAGGCCGGGAGGGAGGGAGGGAGGGGAGGGAGGGATGGGTCGAGAGAGAGGGAGAGAGAGAGAGAGAGAGAGAGAGAGAGAGAGAGAGAGAGAGAGAGACTAGGACTGACATGTCACTTCCCAGTGACATACTTCCTCCAATCCAACAAGGCCACACCTCCTAATCCTTTCAAAGGATTCCACTCCCGGGTGTCTAAGTATATAAGTTTATGAGCCTATGGGGGCATTCTTAGTCAGACTACCATAGGAAGAGTATAGGGAGACATAAAGTAAAGGAAGACATACTATGCCAGGTCTGGGGATGAGATATCAGTTAAGAACTTGCAGAATTTAGATCACTGTAGAGTATGTGAATAGACAGCCACTGAGATAGTACACTAAAACGTGCACATCATCTTCAGGATAAGGGAAGACTTTCCAGAAAAAGAATGCTGGAGGTTAGTGGTAGAAGATTCTGGGTAGAGAAGATAATATTTACAAACACTGCAACATAGAGTAGTTTTTAAGCAATGGTGGGAGTATGGCTTTAATTAGGAAACAAAGCAGGAGGACATAAGTATATTTTTCAAGAAACAACTAAGAGTTGTGGAATCCATTTCATTCCCTGACTGCTAACGTGCGGGCTAGCCCGAGACAAAGCACCCACGTGCTGTAGCCGCACTGTTGGTTTTCATCGCCCTATAATAAGAAGTAGTGCATCCTAGAGCGTCACCATCGCTGGAGATCCTTCATAGAACATCACAGAACAAATGAGAACACTGCTTTAGTGGGGCAAATTCCTTAGCAAAGAAAATAAGAAGTGGGGAGAGAATGCCAACCTTGCTTGGACACCCACATTTCCTCTCTACCCTTGTTCCTATATCTCCTGCAGGTGCGGTGTACACTCTCTACAGGGTCTACCTTCCTCCTTAAAACACCAGCCCCTCATGTTCCATCTTTTGCCTAAATCATAGTCCCGAAAATGTGAAACCTGCAGTTTTGGGTATGCTACCAAAGGAAACAGTTTTGCTTAAACTCTTGTTTTTGCCAAAATATTTTCAAAGTAGCTGGATAGCAGTCAAACCACAGCGGCTCTCAGCTGTGTTTCCTTCTAGCATTTCCCCAGGTCCTCCCAGCACAGCACTCAGTAATTGGATATTATTTAATGGTGATGAGGAAGAGAAAAAAATGCTGCATGAGACAGCTTGTGGATTTAAGAATTATCCTCCCGTGCAGAAAGCTATATAGCCAGGGGGTCTTAGCTGCCAAACTCTGGGGCTGCGTGACTGTGGACCATTCCTAGATGTAGCCTTTAGTGAGGAGGCCTAGGGAAACATGCTGGCAACTGTCAGTATTTAGACAGTCATTCCAAAGTCTTGAGATACTTTTCTGCCTTCAGTCATGTGACTTCAACCAAAAGAATCTATTCCAATAGAAAAGAATTGCTGAAAACAGCCTGGAATGATGTAGTTGGCACTGCAGGTACTGCCAACTTTTGCCTGTTTGTTCTTAACCTTTCTCCTGTAACCCCAGTTAGCACATGTAGGCTTTGGGTAGCAGTTTGTAGTTTTAAAGCAATTGGAAATTAGATAATAGCTTCTCTCTGCTCATCTGATCATTTCATCAAGGGTTTGAAAGAGGTACAGAAATGTTATTTAACAACATTAATTTTTAGGGTTTGCCAATTGATTTAATTGTGAGTGTTAACTTTTATTTATTTGATTTATTTAATATAGTATTATTTAACATATTCATTTAATAACAGAAAACTATAGCAAACAGAAGTAAACAAATTTTTAAATCTCAGAAATAATAATTTATGATTAACTTTTTTTTCAAGATAGGATTTTTTTCTCTGTGTAACACCCTTAGCTGTCCTGGACTCACTCTGTAGACCAGGCTAACCTTGAACTCACAGAGATCTGTCTGCCTCTGCCTCCCGAGTGCTGGGATTAAAGGCACGCACCACAGTGCCGAGCCATTTCACACAGCTGTGAACTGCCATGTGGGTGCTGGAATTTGAACCAGGGTTCTTTGGAAGAAAAGCCACTGCTCTTAACCGCTGAGCCATCTCTCCAGCCCCATGATTGACATTTTAAAACAAGCATAACTGGTATCCGTGTTCTATGATTTATTGATGCAACCATCTTACATCAGTATGGCTACGTAGCCTTTATAATATTTCACAACTGATTATTTGCCAAGAATGTTTTCATGATACATGGGAAGGTTCAAACATTAACAAATAAAATGTATGTATATGCTTTTTTCTCTTATATAATATGGATTGCCAGCATGAGAAGAAAGATCATTCTAATTAAATGAAAATTGTCTTCAGTACCTCTTTATTTCTAGTGATGTGCAATGAGGTTATATTTTAAATATATATGTATATGATTTTTTTGCAATTTATTACTTGAGATTTCATATCACATACTAACACATAAAAAAGACCAATAACAGGAATGGATTTCCTCTTTCAGAGTTGTTGGCCAAGTCCCAATAGACTCACAATCATTATAAGCTTTTGCCAGTGTTCTTGGCTACCCTCTAGAGCTAGACACTAAGATGCCTATTGCTGAAGGCACCATACAGTTGAGCACAGAACATGGAGAATCAAGCGGCTAGACGGTGTTATGCATGTTATTAGAGGGGAAAAGTAATCCAGTCTTACCCTGCTGTGAACTCTGAAAACTACAATAATAATAGGTTTGGCAAGACACACCCACTGGTGCAGTGGTGTTATAAATGTCATAGGAGTAACCAAGCACTCTCTGATTGGATTTAATTCCTGTTTCCCAAGTTAAAATCATTGTTGAGGCCAAGAAACTGGCCAGATAGGTCATAGGCCATAAAGAATAACCTGCTACTATTACTCTGCTAAATGGACCAAATCATAATTTCCCAGGAGCATTATTCTAAATGACACTGCACGTGCACCACCTTTCTATAATGGTTAATATAGACAGTCAACTTGATTGGATTGACAAAGTCTTAGGGGATTAATAAAACACATTTGGGTGCATCTGTCAGGGCATTTCCAGAAACACATATCATTAAGGCCTGGACCTTCATGGCTTAATCCATTTACTGATTTGAAAGTGAGTAGACTTCTGAAAGGTTCTGGAATTACAGAAGGTGGGACCCGGTGCAAGACGGTCACTGGGAATTGGTCCTAGGAGATTGTATCATACCATGACCCCTTCCTGTTATTGATTTTCTCTGTCTCCTGCCCATAATGAAGTGAGTAGCTTCTCCATATTCTCCCATCACTATGGTACTCTGCCTTACCATAGGCCCAGAATAAACAACCAAGGATTAGAGGCTGAACTCTCTGAAGCCATGAGCCAATATAAATTCTTCATATCTGAAATGGTTATATTTTTTGTACAGTGGTAAAAAAGTGCTTAACACATATTATGATTTAATCTTAACACAGACCATTGAGGAATATTAATTTATATCAGGCTGAACTTTTATTCAGAATTCACAATAATTTCTTATTTCACACAGATGAAAAAAGTCAAATGATCAAGACCCTGTAGGGTAAGTCTATTCACCTTAGCTCTCTGGCATCATTTCTTATTTCTGCCTCTTATCCTGTCTGCTAACATTGAACTAGTTTTTGTACTTAAAACAACCAGATGCTTTCTTACTTCTTAAAACTATTTGTTCTTGTTACTTAACTTGCCTTGTGTACTCCAACTCAAATAGCCACATGACTCTGTCCTAAATTTCCTTTAAGTTTTTTTTTGTTATCTCATCTTCTCAGTGAAACCTCTAATCATTATTTGTTTAAAAGCACTCTTTTCCCACCATATTAATCCAAGTCAAATTTCCTACTTTATTCTTGCCTAGAAGGCTTGCAACCATCTGAGCCAAATGGACATTTTATATTTCATTTGTTTATTATCTGCTTTCTCCTCCTTACACTCCAACTTCACTATAATGAAAAACCCATGCCACACTTGAGGAAATGGGAAATTTCATTGCAAGAAAGAAGCCTACTTTTGCCCCTTTCCTAATGCTTGATAGTACTTAGCATTGAGATGTCTGCATGTTCACTATCTTGAGCCAGATAATGCATAAATACATCCATGCTAGGCTAGTAACAAGAGATGTCAAGTCTGAAAGAAATCTAGTAGACTCTAGAGATGTTATTGGAAGCTAGGAGAACCACAGGCATATCCCCTTCCCCTTTAATGATAAAATAAAACAAAAACCTCATTAGGGCTTCTGAAAGCTTATAGGGGCAAAGTTTATCCTGAGAATAACCTACAAGTACAAAATCAGGTCACAGAAGAAATTAATAATAATAATTAAAATTTATTTAGTATTTGTTACCAGGCATCATTGTTGAAATCTGAGTTGGGGGGGGGAGGGAAGGTCAGAGTTCATGAACTATGAGAAAATGTCCAGAAACACTAAGCTATAGGAGGGCTGTTTTATGAGGTCCTGGCAAATGCTCAATCAGGGTGATCCCTTGACTGTATTTCTACTCTAGTCTTTCAGGTTTTAATATATAAGACCTTAAAAAGCAATAAGGTATATTAAAGCTTTACATAGTAAAATGACTAAGCCATTGAAAAATATTTGTGACTTTTTATCCTCTTCTGAATTAAACAAATATCAATAAGCTGCTATAAATTAATATTTGATGAATGAATACTCAAAGTTATGTCTAATTTCAGTAGAATGGAATCTGCACTGAGGATTTTCTTAGTAAAGAGCACAATCTTTAGCTGAGTAATTCCATCTCAGGCTCAGTATGCTGCACAGTGATGAGAGCCTTGCTTGTAGATTCTCTGACACCTAAAATTGCACATTTCATGATTATGCTCTGTCATGTAAAATTTTGCTCCAGGCAAAGTCCCTTGACAGTTCACTATTCTTCAGAGTAAAGATGAATTTGAGGAATGGGTTGTTCTCACAAATATGAGAATGGCAGTAAAGACCTTAAGAAACCTATGATCCAAGAAATCAGGGAGTATGATTTAAGGTCAGATGTAGAATTCCACTTTGATTATTCACAGTACTGCTATTTTAAAGATTCCCCACCTTCAACATTTAATGTATTTTGGGACAAGTTGTCACATCAGAGGCTAGATATCCTGTGGTGGGGGAGAGAGAGGAGCAGGAGAGTGTTGTCCATAGATGTATGAATTATAATTCTTCCCTTTATTTTATATAAAAACTCTATAAAATTACTTTAGCATACTCAGTGAAGCAAGTACAAAATCAAGTCATAGAAGAAATTAATAATAATGATTAAAATTCATTTAGTGCTTGTTCTACATGCAGATTTTAGTTAGTCATCTTCTCGAAAAAAAAAAAAAAACCTGACATTAAGATGTGTGTTCACTAGAGACAGAAACTGGCAGATCTCAGAGCTCAAGGTCAGACTGACACAAAACAAGATCTAAATAGAGAAAATCTTTGCTCCAGAGGTGGTGGAGCACATCTTTAATCCCATGAGTTGGGAACCACATGTCTTTGATCCCAATACTTAGAATGCAGAGACAGGCACATAGGATTTGGAAGGATTTAAGTTTAAAAGCTACTTACAAAAGGCATGCTGAAATTCAAACAAATTGTCCTTTGAGATCTCAAAATATATACACTTAAAGGTTTGTTTAGCTCCAAAATATCAAAATAATTTCTGTTTTCAATCTCAATTGAAAGATAATACTTTTTATATTGTCAAAAAACCAAATTTGCTCCAGGAAAAATTTTACCAGACCCATCCTCCCCAAAAAAGGTAGTGTCCCAGAGTTAGGATTAGGGCAGGGCTCTGTTCTTATCTTTCCAGATTTAAAGCATCCATCCAAGGAACCCAGGGAAAATGGGACAACCGAAACCTCAGCAGAAAACAGATCAGACACCAAAGAAGACAAGTAGCCCACATGATCCATTCTCGCAGACTTCCTCAGTAGCTGTTTTTTCAAAAGTCTACAACCACAACAACTCAAAATCACTATGACTGTTCAGCTCCACAGACTGCTCCAGCCAGAACTTCAGTAAAGCCCTGAAGTTCAGCTTCTGTCTACAAACTTCTTAGGACATTTAAATAGCTGAGCACGAAGGACTGAACATCAAATGATTCTATTAACATTTTAAACCATTTTTCCATTCTTATTTGGGCCTCAAACAGGTTTACTAAGTCCCAAATCAGCAAGAAGTCATTTTAAGAGAGAGACGTCCCATCCCCAGAAGGTGGGGAGGGTGTTTTCCCCTCCTTTGGTTATTTGATGGATAATAGAAATTCTTGTTATTTAGGGGACAAGATTGCAAGCTGTTAAATGGTCTTGTTAAGTAGGTTTTGAAGGTTGGACCCAGGAAATTCTCTTTTTTTCTTTTCTGTATCCTTCTTTCTCTCCAATGTAGGATAGAACAGACTTGAGAAAAAAATGGGATATAGACATAATATAGAGAAGATCAAGAAAAAAGGACAGATTATTGAATATGCCCTTATACCTTTGTATATTGATACAAAATTAATATTATATTTGGCTAAATTGATATTGATCTTTGTATATTGATACAAAATTAAGATTATATTTGGCCACATTGATATTGATCTTTGTATATTGATACAAAATTAAGGGTAATGCTTTTTAAAGGTATTGTCCCTAGTAATGCTTAAAAATGAAATGTAAAGTTTTGGCCTTTTGCTACCAACTGTCATAAACTGTTTAGGATAATTAAGAAATGCAAACTAATAGTCATTCAAGCTTGCCATTTTCTTAGGTACTATGACAGTCTATCACAGTTATTTTCTAAGCTAATCAGAAATCACGTTGCTAAGAAACAAGCAACTTTTGCTTATCTAAATATAAGAGATAGATAGGTGGTCTTCAAAAATCTCAAGAGATCTGCAGAACATGCCATTCAAAGATGTTTTCTTAACTTAAGATTTTTTGATATCAAGGCATGTCAGCTCATTATTCTACTCCAAGTAGAAGATGAGCATCAAAGAATCTCCAGTGGGAGATGGTTGAATTAGTGGCAAGCCAATTTCTTCCAAGAAAAACCCCTTGCTTCAACTGTAGACAGAATGCTGTCCAAAAAGGACAAAACTGGGAAGCAGGTAAGTCGACAGCCTAGCTCTGCCAAGACAGGGTAGGCAAGTCCTTCATAATTCCTGCTCTACAATCAATGTCTGTCAGAGAAATGGATCCAAATGGCTGAAGATTGATGCTGTAATGTATGGAGTGAAAATGGGAACTGTCCAGGCAGCCACTGGTATGTCATTTCTTAGTTTTGGAAGCTGCAGGCCCTGCACTTCCTATATAATCAGATATATTTATCCCTCTCAGGTCTCTGAGGTGGTTGAAGAATAGATAGCTAGAGTCTCATAATTAAATTTTGAGTTGTTTAGGAATCAAGAGTGTGTTCTGGATCTAAGAAGATATTTTTAAAATTGTGAGGCAAGTTAGTATGAGTGTTGAGTTAGATATAGAACTTAAAACTCATGGAGATAGTTAGACAGTAGAATGTTAAAGTCAGGTGCCAAATACATATGGACTGGACATTAGGAATGTATGTTAAGCCACATAACTCTCATAATTATGGCCTACTTATTTCTGTTGTTTTGTATTGTGTTGATTGTTATAAGAGAAAGAACCATTTGTTGAACTTAAAGGGGAAGCTGTTGGAGGGAAAAAGATATACCTTAAACTTAAAAAAAGGGAAGAGGATCGGGGGGTTGAGGGGGAAGAGGGTGGGAGGGTGGGACTGGATGGGGGAGTAGGGAGGGGATTGTGATTGAGATGTAACTTCAAGAAATAAAAAATAAATTTAAAAAAAGGTACTAAAAGCAGAACTAGCAAAAAAAAAAAAAAAAAAAAAAAAGATGTGTGTTCATCCCCGAAAAAGATGAGCTGGAAAGAAAGTAAGAGCCAGAGGGGATGGAGGACATCAAGAAAACAAGGCCCTCTATAGCAGCATGAAGAAGACTCACATGAACTCACAGAGACTGAGGAAGCATGCACAGGGCCTACACTTGGTCCTCTATGTATATGTTATGGTTTCCAGTTTAGTGTTTCTATGGAATTCCTGAGTGCGTGTTTGAGTGCGACTGTGTTTGTGTGTGTGTGTGTGTGTGTGTGTGTGTGCACACGCGTGCATGTGTCTTCTCTTGGGCTCTTTTCCTTTTGTCCACTTCTGATGTGTTAGTTATTGTTTTATTTTATACATGTATATATAATACATATATACATATGTAATATAGACATATGCACATACACTTAATACACACATATGCATACACTTTCATGCATTGTGTATGATTTCAGGCAATATAAAATTGTAAGATTTTTCCAAACATCTTGGTGTTTTTTGTCCCTCCCACCTCCTTTTCTTTCTGTATTGACCTTCTTTCCCCTTCTTTAGTTGGAATTCTCCTTTCCATTTTTCTCTTCTTGTTTCATGTTACCTGCATCTTGCTATTTCTCTCTCAAGCTCTGCTTCATATGACCACTTTATGTTTACCTGCTGTCTGTGGTTATACCATGTTTTATACCCACATCTGAAGATATGGAGCAAGGAACTGAAGACTCGAGAAAGTATGTGCTTTCTGAGTCTGAGTTACCTCACTTAATATGATCTTTTCTAGTTCCATCCATTTTGTTGAAAATTTTACTTTTCTTTATAGTTGAAGAGTGTTCCATGGTGTATGTGTACCACATTTTCATTACCCATTCATGTGTTGAAGGGCATTTGGGTTGTTTCCATTTTCTACTCATTTTGAGTAGGGTGGTAATGAACATGGCCACACAAGTGTCTATGGAGCAGGATGTGGAGTCCTTGGCACATGTCAAGGGGTGGTATAGTGGACTTGTATGGTAGACTTCTCTTTAGTCCTTTTGAGGATTCTTCAGTGAAAAATGTATCCATTAGAACTGTCTTTGAGGCCTGGAGAGATGGCTCAGCCGTTAAAGGCTAGGCTCACAACCAAAAATACAAGAACTGTCATTGAGAAGATCAGTAACAATGTGAATAAAATACCATCACAGAAAGCAGATTGTGGTCACAGGCCATGAACAATAATCTAATGAAAGGATAGCATGGAAATGGGAGAAAGAGCAGAGGGAAGATGGGAACTGAGAAAGATGGGGCGAAGAAAGGAAGGTGAGGCTTATTGATAGTTGGGTGGGTTCTGAGAGGAAGAATCCGTTTTTTTAAAGGAAAACTGTCATTATGGTCCAGTGGATGACTCCAGACTCATGAGTATACAGGCAGTGCCAACTGGCCCTGGTGGATTATGAAATAATAACTGGCACAAAGTTGACAGTGGACAGAGTGGGGAATGGACCTGGGAGGAGTTAGGTGGAGGACCGGGGGTGTGACATGGTCAAAACACATTGTGTACGTGTATGAAATTACCAAATATATTTTCATATATTTCTAAAAATGGCCAGCAAAATGACTTATGACATGAAAACACTTGACACCAAACCTGATGACATAAGTTTGATTTCTGGGCCCAACACAGATGATCCTGTCAACAACTGAGAGAAACTCAGACTTAAAGATATTTTTTGATTGTCAAAATACATGAAACAATAAATCATAGTCAAACTGATTAGAATAAACCGAGTGTTGTGTGTCAGGGTGGCCTAAGATGGCAAATATGGGCCACTGTGACTCACCCACACAAGTCAGCAACACTCTGTGGATGTAGTTAACTTTGTCACAGTCTGGGTGGCCCAGAAGAAGATGAAGATGTGAGGATTCAGAAACAGTGATAAGTTTTAGAAGAAACAAGTAAGATGCTTTCTAAAACAATGTTTGGTTGGAAGGAAGGAAGCATTGTTCTAACTTGGGAGGCTGAGGTGAAGGATCCAAGTGTGAGGACAGCCTCGGATATGTAGCAAGGTGTATCCCTGCCCTAAAAAAGTAAATTAAGACAGGAAAGAATCACACAGACAGACTTTGCATCTATCTATCTGTCTGTCTGTCTGTCTGTCTGTCTGTCTGTCTGTCTACCTACCTACATATCTATCTATCTATCTATCTATCTATCTATCTATCTATCTATCTATCTATCTATCTATCTATCTATCTATCTATCTATTATCTATCTATCTATCTGTTACTGAAAATAGATTTTTTATACAATATATTCTGATGATGGTTTCTTCTCCCTCAGTTCTTCCCAGCTCCTCCCTGCCTCCCTGCCCACCCAAGTCCATATTCTTTCTTTCTCCCTCTCATTAGAAAACAAACCGGCATCTAAAATACTACTATTACTACTACTACTGCTACTACTACTACTACTAATGCAAAATAAAGAAAAATAAACCAGAATAGGACAAAACAAAAACAAACAAACAGACAGACAAACAAAAAAGCAGGATAAAAAGAGCCAAAGAAAAAGTGCAAGAAACACATACAGACACAGAGACACATGCGTTCTCACACACAAAAAATCCATAAAAACACAAAACTGGAAACTATAATATATAAGCAAAAAACAAAGCATTATGATACAGAAGACCTTCCTGCCATTGAGTTTGTTTTGTGCTTGTCATCTACTGTTGGGCAATGGCTAGACTTTTTAAAAAACAGGTTACATCTCCATCATAGTGTCCTCTTTCCGCCCCTCCCAGTTCTGCCCTCCCACCCTCTCCCCCCTATCCCTTCCATCACACTCCTCTGGAGTGGAGTGTCCCTACATAACAGTCCCGCACCCCAGTTCAGCAGTCATATGAGGGCCAAGAGCCTCCTCATACACTGGAGGCCTACAAGGCAGCACCACTAGGGCAAAGTATCTCATGGACAGGAAAAAAAAGTCTATGTTCATGTTCCCTTTGGTGCATTCATTGTAGCATAGTTATCCTGTACTATATGGCTAAAATCTGACTATAAGTGAATAGATGCCATGTGCATCCTCCTGGGTCTGGGTTAGATCACTCAGGATAAGCTTTTCTAGTTTCATCCATTTGGCTGAAAATTGCATGATTTCATTGTTTCTGATAGCTGAGTAGTATTCCATTGTGTAGATGTACCACAGTTTTTTAATCCATGCGGTTGAGGGACATCTGGGTTGTTTCCAGTTTCTAGCTATTACAAATAAGGCTGAGGTAGACTTTTTAAAAATGTTTACTTATTACTTCAAGTTACATCTCCATCACTGTCCCCTCCTCAACTGCTCCCACCCCCACCCTTCCTCCCTCTCCCCCTTATCCCAGAACTCATAATTCTTTTTTGAATAATTAGGCTGCAATTATGAAAATTATAAAGTATAACATACATTCCCAATGTCCAGTCCATACATATTTGGCAACTGATATTAGTATTCTAGTATCTATCTATCTCCATGAGTTTAAAGTTCTATACCTAACCCATTTTCCATCCTAACTTGTATTACCAACTTAAAAAACATATTCTTAGACCTAGAACATCTTATTAATTCCCAACCAACTTAAAATTTAACTGTGAGACTCAAGCTATTTAATCTTTAACCACATCAGAGACCTGAGAAGGAGAAATATATCTGATTATACAGGAAGTGCAGAGCTAGCAGCTCCCAAAACTAAGAAATGACATGCAACTGGCTGCCTGAACAGTCCCCAATTTCTCTCCATACATTAGAGCATCTATGAGGACAGATTATTGAATCTGCAATGGGAGACATTTGAAAGTAAAACATTTTAAATCAGAAAAAGGTACTGGGATAATCTATACCAATTAAAACATCTATACAAATTCTTTAACATTCTACCCACACCAGCAAGTCTAACTGTTCTTCCCTTAAATAAAGGGTGTCCTTAATGTTGGAATTCTAATGAGCTGAATACAGCAGAAGTGGCAATGTATGAATTCCGAAGGTCATTTCCAAAGGCTGCAATAACCCATGAGCCTGATTCCTCCTCTGTCAGTCTCACCCTTACAATGCAGGGAATGAGGAAGTGCAGGGCACATGGAGATGTCTGTCTATTAGCTTCAAACAAAGTCTAATTCAATAGCTAGGATCAAATACAGACATGAATGAAACAGATTCCCAGGACTCTCATCTCTTAGTCTTCCAGTTGACACTTCAGAAGTCATGTGAAGATGTCATTCTAATTCTGTTATGCCTAGCCTACATTTGCTATGACTTGTAGAGTCTATAAACCTAGTGAACAGCTGTTTTGTGCAATGGTTTTATTATGTGAGCAACTTGTTACACAGCCATAAGATCTGGAATAGGAAGAGAAAATATAAGTGTTTCTGTATGAAGTATGTGAAGGAATAGGGTTGGTGAAGCTAGGGACAGTTCTCCTGATTTTTTTTTTTTTTTTTTTTTAGTATTTAAGTATTGTTTGTTCTTATGTAATTTCATATGTGAATAGTGTATTTAGATCACATTCTTTCCTACTCTTTGAAAGGGTCAGTATCAGGTCAGGACACCCCAAGTCCAAATTCTCAGCACAAAGGATATTTTATTACCTTAGAAGGAAAAAAAAAAAAGCAGCCAATAAGAGACAAAAACAGGAGATACAGGACAAGGGAGAAGGGAAAAGGAACAAGGGAGAGGGAGAAGGGGTATTTGTCCAGGAAGGGGACAAAGGATTGCCTCTGGATAGAGAGGAGACAGACATGGCCCATAGGAAAATAGAGGTTTCTAAAGGTAAAGGGGAAAACCCCATGTTAGGATGAGGTGTTTAATTTTAATTGGGCGTGTTAATTAGGTGAACTAAAGGGGACTTTTGATTGATGGACTTTAATACTTTGATAGCTGGACCTTGATAGTCAGCCTCAGTAGGAGGAAGTGCCCAAATAAGAGAATAGACCTTAGGGACTAGATTTAGAAATGTAATCTAATGGTTAAGGCAGAGGGAATGGGGGAGAAGGACAAGGCCTGCCAGAGCCATGCTTGTCATGCCTGAGTTGGCTAGAGCCCCTTCACTCCTCTCCTCTACCCCCTCTCAGCAGGCCACCTCATGTCTTTCTAATTTTATGCCCTTCCTGTTCTTCTCTCATAATCCAGAGTTCAGTCAGGGCTGCATGGGTGTAGGACTCCATCCACTGGAGTGATACTTGTCAATCAAGGGGTTTAAAAATTTGCATTCCAGATGATTGGTCAAACTCATGGGATCATGTAATTTAGTGTAAAAAGCATTGCTCATAGAGTCACAGCACCTGAGTTCAAATTCGGCTTTGGCTGTATGTCTCTTATACTGAGTTCTCTGATTGCCAATACACAGAATCGTATCTTTCTACCAAATCTACTTCTAAACACTGAATCAGAAAACATTTCAAAAGTACCTGAGATGGCATGTAAAGTTTCAGTGAGGAATCTATTCTATTCAACAAATGTGCTCTCATTATACATGGACCAACATTGTCGTCTGGTTACTCATGTGGTTGGTTCTTCTTTCTGGTAGCAGCATCACTTGAAGCCTTTCTTTCACCTCGAATATTTTCTGTGTTAGGAAATATTTTCACTGAACGAGCTCAGAGGCCACTTTGCTGATCTTAGTTCTTCAGTAGTGAAGATATGGCTCATGCAGTCAATGCTTTAAGGGCATTCACAGTTTTAGTCAGGGCCCCATTATTATTATTACATAATATGGCTTTCTCCATTATAGAAACCATCTTGACTGTTGGAAATACTTTCCAAAATCATATTTGGTAAACCAGGAATGAAATGCATCCTTATTAAGTTATTCAACAATTCCAAAGTTTGCATTTGAAACTATCCACAGATTTCTTTTTAAACTATTCATTTCACATGAAGCAAGGAGAAATTGTCTAGACAAATATTTCTTAAACTATTTTGAAATTAAGCCCTTTCTGAAATGGCTATACACTATTGTGCCCTAACATTTTAC
Source organism: Lophiomys imhausi (assembly GCA_907164525.1). Lineage (NCBI taxonomy): Eukaryota > Metazoa > Chordata > Mammalia > Rodentia > Muridae > Lophiomys > Lophiomys imhausi. Next base: position 1,311,945 of record CAJQZJ010032893.1, read on the forward strand.
TTTGAACTACTTCAGATATTTGATTTATTGAAAACAAGCTAGTGTTCTGAAAATTAACTAGACTTCAAACAGTTCTGATTTTTTTAGGAAGAAAAAATTTTTCTGAGGTATGAAAAATCCCTTAATTGTGTTAGTACAAAGGGTTTTGCAGAGTATCTTTGAAGATCTTTTTAAAATTCCATGGGATTTATGAGCCAATGGACATGAATGAAGGAAGACACCATATTACGGTCCCTAGAAGGGGCTGGAAAGATGGCTTAGTGTGTAAGAATGTTTCATAATCACAAAGACCTGAGTTCAAATCCCTAGCATCCATGTGAAAAGCCAGGCATGGCTGCACATGGGATCAGGTAGATCACAAGTGCTCACTGGTATACCAGTCTCACCTAAACAGCAAGTTTTCATCAGTTCAGCGCAAGATCCTGTCTCAAAACAAAAGACAGAAAGATGGAGAAAGACAATGGGTATCCTTTCCTGGCTGTGTTTTGATGAATGCTTGTCTGTGCACTTCTGCGTGTGCATGTGCATGTGCATGTGTGTGTGCGAACACACACACACACACACACACAGAGAGAGAGAGAGAGAGAGAGAGAGAGAGAGAGAGAGAGATGCCCAATATGTACATATTGGAGAATAAAAACATTTGTGATGTGTATTGGCAAGATGACCTGCCAAAACCATGGGATTTTAAAATCTTACTTGTTTTCCATAGTCTATGGTTTTCAAAAAGCTATGTTTGACTGTAACATGTTACAAACCAATTTTGATGGCACAGCATAACCGATTCAGTTGAATTCCAGATTGCTGTGAAGCTGATAGAAAAATATGTGGTTTTTTTTTCTTCTTTTCATTCTGAGAGGAACTTTCAGGACAAAAGCTGACGAGTCAGATTCCAGTGTATCTCCTGCCTGATTCATCTTTGTTTCCCAGAATTGTCTCAACCATGAGAAATTTCAAAACAAATCTTTATCCTATGACTGGAAAGAAAGATGTACCTCTCCGCTAGTGTCCCACAGGTGAAATAAGGAATAATTATGTTTAGGAATTTGGGAAAAATCAAGAATTTCTCACTTTCCTTATAACTTTTCTGATGTTGATCAATTCAATAGATGTTTACTGAGCACTTACTATGTGCCAAACACAAATCTAGAACACACAACATAGATATCCACAAAACAATAGTGTTCCCTGGGTTGACAGAATGCAACCCATATCCTATAGGATGGGAAAACAGATTATATATAAAAAAATCCCAAACTTATAATGTGTCAGATTGTGTTAGACACAGAGACAAATATGGAGCAGGACAGTAGGCTAGAGGATAGAACAGCTGCTGGCTTGTCCCTCATGGGATAAGTAGTTAGTGAAATCTTTACAGAACTCAGAATCAACCAGTGCTCACACATCTTGGCTAAGGAAAGAACAACAGCCTACAACTGTTCCTCACATCAAAAAGTTTATGCGGTAAGACACAATCTTTCCTTTCGCCGGCGCTTCATATAAAATTAGCTTTTCTGAGGGGCATGTGAAGATTGTGAAGACAGGGTTATTTACCTGGCTATTATGTGCTGTTTGACAGGAAGATGCCACTACCATCTTGGCATATTCGTTAAGCTAGGTATTTAGTTAAAATACATGAATGCAGATGGGGTTTGATGAAGGACAGCAACGAAATCTGGTACCTACGCCTATCTCGCAGAACCTGCAAAGACACACCCTGGGTCTTTATTAGGCGTGATATTAGCTTTAAAATCGTGTTGGCTGATAAATGGATGGCCAACCAGCAGGCTTAATTTGTACTTTATTGAATTCCCTGGGTAATGCTGGCATTTAGTAATTGCTACATATTAATATTAATATTTTCCCTGTTGCCCTCATTAAATTTATGTACCTTAATTAAATGATTATACTGGAAGTAAATCAGATGATTGGGTGATTATAAAATATCTCAATCCCCAAGGTCTAAAATCAACATGTTAAAATCCAGTGCACACTTCATAATTGACCAAAGAAAGCAATTTATGGCACCACAGAGAAGGTGTGATTTGCTTTTCTCTCTTTAAACTCAGGAACAAAATGAACAGTCGGTGATGATTTTGGCTGGTTATCCCTCTCAGGATCTGTTATTAGAATGCCTTTGGGTCAGCTACGTGTTTCCCTCATACAAATAGTGAGAAGCTCAGCTTGAAACCCCCATTACAAAAAGATTTGACACTGGAAAATACGACCAGGCTTATTAGTGTTATAGCTGTTTTAGCCACTGCCCCTAAATGACCTATGCCACAGAGAAGGCAGGAAGGATTAATGTCAGTGAACCAGCCATGCTGGAGAGTTGTCAGAGAGGCTAAGGAGAACATCTCTATGGTAAGGCTGGGACGGCAATGCCTCCACTGTGCCGCTACAAAGCCTCTCTATCTCAACTGTTTAAATCAGTGTTGAATATGAGAGAAGATGGGCATGATCAGAGGAAAGAGTTTACAAATACACACTAGAAAATCTGGAGGAAGGCCAAAGGACAGTCTTAAAATAACCATTAAAACATTCTCCCCATTTCAGTATCAAAGATCCAAACATGAAAATTAAGTATACAAGTACTAGAAGAAATGGAATTCCATTATCCTCTAAGAGCAAATGATATGGTTTTGACTTCAAATGTAGAAGGAAGAAAAATACTTACATGGCAAGAAAGAAAAATCTTACTATAACCAAAAATGATGACACACTGGGAAGACTTGAACAATTATGAGCAACTAGTTCATAGAAAATGACAGCATGAAGGGGCTCTCTGAGTATCTACAGGCAATAAACAGTCACTGGGGGAGGGTGAGAAATTTTCCTCAGTGGTACAACCACTGGTAAGTTGCTCATGGCTCTCCAACTCCCACCCATGCTTTAGTAAGCACCCCTAATTAAGTTAAGTGAGTCACATGCTCACAAAAAAAGATACAAAAGCAGAAGGGGACAAGAAGGAAAGATATATGTGACATGAGAAGGGGACAAGAGGAAGTAATGGAGGTGAATATGACCGAAATATATATGTACATGAAAATGTTATGTATATTTTGTATAACTAATAAATGCTAATTATAAAACATTTTTAAAAAGTCCCATTGTCCCCAGATGGCTATGGTGACACATGCCTGCAATTGCAGCATTTGGAAGGTGGGAGCAGAAAGATCAGGAGTTCAAGATCATCATCAGTTTTAAGTGAGTTGGAGGGTAGCCTGGACCACATGTAGTCCAGTCTGAACAAAACAAAGAAATAGTCTCCTACAGTTTCCGTAACAGAAAACTCTTTTAGAGAAAATTACAACATCTTTAGTGGCTTAAAATTTGTTTTGTGACTAATCAGTTACAGTATTGTGTTTCATTTTCAAACTCTGTGGTTTTCAAGATGGATTTTTTTAATAATTTATTTTTTATTTCTTCAAGTTACATCTCAATCACAATCCCCTCCCTAC
>CAJQZJ010032893.1:1315505-1328338 GCA_907164525.1 Lophiomys imhausi
CCCCCCATCCTCGTCCCTTCTTTTTTTTTTTTTTTTTTTTTTTAGTTTAAGGTATTTCTTTTTCCCCCCAACAGCTCTCCCTTTCAGTCCAAAAATGGATGGATTTTTATAGAAAAATGTCAAGCTGGATGTTCTAACTTAAAACTTTTCTGTTAGAATGATCCCACCTTTCTTCATTCCAGAGTGTGAAACTATACATATATATAGTTTCGTTATATATATACATATGTACATATACACATATATGTATGTGTATATATAATGAGAAATAAAAAATATGTCTTTTTTATATAAGTACTTTATTTTTTTTTCTTCAAGTTACATCTCAGTCACAAACCCTTCCCTATTCCCCCTTCCTGTCCCACCCTTCCCCCCCACTTCCCCCCCCCAACAGCTTCCCTTTTCAATCCAACAAATGGTTCTTTCTTTTATAACAGTAAATTCTATACAAAACAGCAGAATTAACTATGCCACATTTATGAGAGTTAAATGGCCCAGTATACCTTCCCAATGTCCAGTTCATACATATTTGACCCCTGACTTTAATCTTCTACCTTCTAACCATCTCCATGAGTTTAAAGTTCTATAACTGACTTAGCTTATTCAACAAACTTGCATGAGGAGAATGCATTAAATTTTATTGTAAATGTATCAATGGTTCAATATTTAGTTGACCACAGAAAAATTACCAGAGCTTAAGAGTGGAGAAAGGATGCATGATTTCAGTCTCCAAATCTGAAGTGAGAAAAATGAACTAAGATACCGCAAGAAGGTCTGTGTGCTAGGAGTGGCCTGGCAGATCACCACACTGGATGGTCACAGAGAGCCTGGGACAAGGATGGGAAACAGCAGGAGTTTGTTTGTTTTCCTCAGATGGATTTCATTTCTTCTTTCGTCGAGTGAGGTCATCTATGAGAAACCACTAGACAAAGGATGGCACTGAATTTTTGGATATATGCAAGTTGTAAGGATCTGTGACTTGGGTACCTCAGCCCCTTCCTTCTTTTCCACATGCCTTAATCTTTAACATCTCAAAATTAACAACATCTACACATTCAGTGTTAGCTATGGATTATTAGTTGTCTGTGTCCATTCAATGAGATTTAAGATTCAGTATTATGTATGCTTTTCTGTTTAAAATGTACAGTTTAAAAGTTGGACACAAAGGCTCAAGTCTTTACTTCTAGCACATGCAGGAGCTGAAGCAGGAGGATCCCTGTCCGTTTGAAGCCATCTTGGGCTACATGGCACCTTATCTTAAAACAAACAAACAAAACCAACCAAACAAATAAACTAAGAATTAGACAACCAAAATAATAACAACAAACATAAAACAAAAACGACCTCTCCCTCCAAAATCTGGAGGAGGGTGAAAGGTAGTTCTACTGTTAAGAGTTGGTACTGCTTTTCAGAAGATGTTGAGTGCATTTCTCAGTACCCATGTTTGGTGTCTCACAACCACCTGGAACTTGAGCTCTAAGGGATCAGATGCCTCTGATCTCCATGGCACCAGCACTTATGCACACATAACTACATACAGACACAGACCTACACATAATCAGAGCTAAGATAAATCTTTTTTTTTAAATCCATAAATCAGAAAAAGCAGTTTAAATGAACTTTATTGGAATGATACTCAGGATTAGCACAGGTTAAGCTTCAGATCTGGGTGTGGGATAGCACCAATGCTCTATATCCAGTCACATTGTTGCTAAGTGTATCTTTCTTTTCTTTTTGAGACTCATGTAGGTGATGCTGGCTTTGAGCTTTCTATGAAGCCGAGGTTGGTCTTCTTGTTTCTACCTCCTGAGTGCTGAGATGAGAAGTATATGCTACCATACTACAACATTAAGCAGAATTTTCATAAGTCACATATATCAGAAGAAATTCAGTCAGCTCCTCTGTAGGTAACCAATAAGTAGAAAAGGAAAAAGTTGCCTGCTACAGTGGCTAATTTTCTGTTTCCGCCTGCTAAACAGATTTATGTGGCATTCGTTTCTGTGGGTGTCTTGGCAGTAGTGATGATTAGGATGTTAAACTTGGGAAGATTGATTTCCTTTTAATAAAATAATTTAAGACCATTTATAGTTCCTAATTTCAACTAGCCATTTTTATGGCATGTTCTACACGAATGTAAATTGGCTGGCCCAAGGAAAACAGCATGAATATTGTATTCATCATTTTTAAAAGTTGTGTCTTCTCTGCATTAAAACATAGTCTTCCTGTCCCTGGTTCAGGTTTTCAACAAGTAGTGGAGGCTTGTTCATAGATCCAGCTCTGTGGCAGCGTCAGGCACAAATGCAGTTTCAGACAGTGTGGTTACGAGTTCAGACAGTTAATAGATAAAACAACTACTCATGCTTAATTAACTCATTTTCACTCCAGACTTTTGTTATGAGTAGTTAGTAAAACAAAATGCAACCAAGGTGGATGAAGCTTGGGGAGGTAATGACATTGTCATGACGTTAGGAAGACCTTCCTCCTCAAAACTGCTGTCTATCGCAAACATATTATGGGTAATGAGCATTCTTCTGACCAGGCAACCCCTCCCTGGGTTGTACACATATTTAGGTTCTCAATTCCAGACATTCTTTCTTCAATGTGTTTTGAAGTTGATTCTGGTACCAGACCAGAAAAGATTGTGGGTTCAAGCTAGTAGGAAGTAATTAGGTGTTGATGGACTGTACAGTCTACTGGCATTATGGGATTGAGGGCTGAGAAGCTGAGGTCTTAGATTCAAAATGCAGTATGGCAGACCACCCACAAGAGCAGTTTTCTGACATCCCCTGGAAACTGCCTACTACAAGATACCATGAGCCAAAGAACAAAGTCAACCAAGGATGATTTTCTGTAGTAGAAAAGCTTTTTTTCCCTGTGATCTCTCTCTCTCTCTCTCTCTCTCTCTCTCTCTCTCACACACACACACACAGACATACACATACACACAAATATTTCATTTATAATTCTTTCAATATTGTATCTCTGATCTAAAATCTCACCTAACCAATGCAACACAATGTGCTTAGAATATTAGTTTCAGAAATGAACTCCACACTAGTAGTGTGGATAAAATTTCATCACTATGAAAGAAGTGTGCTGGAGTAAGTAAGAAAACAATGCATGTACAGATGCAGACACATTGAGAAGGATACTGGGTATATAATATAAAATTAAAGTGAAATAATCCCTCTGAAGGAAGTACAAAATGCCAAAAAAAAGTCTCATTCAAAGTAGATTGAAGTGTCTACTTGGCTTTCTCATCCTTATCAATACAGAAAACAATTTAACCTCAATCATAACAACTCACTTAAAACAGAGCTTTTTAAAAGTTAATAGCATACAGTACTCTTCATGAATACTTTTATTAGCTGACATCATTACTGCCATAGGTGTTTCCCACATGTTGAATGCTCTGTCAACTAGTGGATATTTTATTTTTATTCAACCATTTTTGAATGAATGAAATGCTGAAGATGTAACTGACAACTAAGGAACAGGCTTCCTGTAAAATTCTTGCCCCATTCAACAGTTTAATTAGCAATCTTGGTTGCATGTAAAGATTACCCCAGAAGCCTGAGGAAGTGCTGGTGTCCTAACATTCTAACTTAAGTGGATGGGTAAAAACCCAGACATTGGAATTTTCTCAAGGTTCTCGGGCAATGATAACACGCAAAGTTGGGAATCATTGGTCTAAATATACACTTTGGAGATAAAAGAAAAATGAAGGTCTCTTATTTTCTATAAGATTCTTGACACCAAAGAAAAGTAATGCACCATTTTATCAGTGTGTGGGTGCAGATCTGGACCATCTATGTGCAGTTAATCACTTTTCATTACTGGAGATCTGTAAATGCAACTTAAAGATGGTGTAGTTAGATGTCTTTAGTGTTGAAAAGGTAATACCTAACCTCAAAGGTAGAGATATATTCAGAGGTATTAAATACTTACTTTATATGACTTCCAGAATTAATATGCACAGGATAATTTTCTGTTACTGAAGAACTTCCCAAATGTCTTAAACAATGTGTTTGCCATACTTGAAATGTTCTGTTTAAATTCTACGGTCCTTTGCCCATACCTGAGTTTGATCTCAGCATTCCCAGCAGACCCATCCCCATGACTCCAATTTTATCCACTACAATGTGGATCAAATATGTAGTAACTTCATATAAATAGATTCATTGTCCAACCAACAAAAAAGCCACATGAAAGGAGGGAAAATCTGAGATCAGTAATGTGGTCACTGCCAAGTCAGCCAAAACTAACTCTTTGATATCTTTATGTTCTTAACATCTGCATTTTCTTCAGTCTCCAGTGTAGCAGAGAATTAATAGAGAAGACAGATGAGAAAAAAAATTGAGGAAAAACAGCCCTCCAACAACAGTGTAATAAATTATTATAATGTATCTTCACTAATCATATTCGGCCATGGCTTTAGCTTTTTAGTTTTCAGTGGAGGTTTCTGGGTGAGAGAATGAGGCATTCTGTCAAGCTGTTTTATGATTCTTTAAAAACCTTGGGATGGAAAAGTTCTTAGACCTTAGTACTCAGATCTTAATTGAAGCCTCATTCCCTCTGGAGCACAAGAGGAGGAACTGAGAGAATTCCCATGCAACCTACAGATCCTTTTCTTTGGTAAGCACTGCTAGACCACTGTCTTCCCCTACACACTAACACAGCTCTATTTTTTCTCACATTTCAAAAGTGATAATTGCCCAATGGCACACAAATGATGTAAATAAGTTCTTCCATACAATTGTATTTTAGAGATAGAGATATTACCTCCTCACTCCATATAATCCAGTCTCCACACTGTAGAACCAAGCCACATAATGTAGGATCAGTGAAAATTATCTGTTTGGTTTTCATGATATTTGCACCAGACTTCAACTTCTGGTCACAACATGACTTAAATAGTTGGAAAATGAGCCTTTTCGCCTATGCCAGCTAAGGGTGGCCTTTTCTGCGAGCCCACAAAAGATGGAATGTCTGAGATCTGAAGGTATCTCTCTCTCTCTCTCCCTCTCTCTGGAGTTTTAAGGCAACTCCTCAAAGATGTTGCCAAATTCACCAAACTTTTCATAAGTCTGACCCAAATTGTAGAGTCTGCACAGGGCAAACCAACAACCCAACCTCATTTGGTTCAAATGTATAATTTCATTTGTTAAAGTGGATGCCCCTGGCAGAGAGAACACAAGTGAGCTCTGAAGTGCAGCAAGTGAGAATGGAAGCTGGGGATAGGCACGGGCTGTGAGAAGGAGCTAAGCTGGGGATAGGCAAGGGCTGAGAAGGAGCCAAGCTGGGATAGGCACGGGCTGTGAAGGAGCTTGAACCGGCCTGGAGGAATTGAATGGCTAAAGGATAGGAAATGGGGTAATAGCGGCTGAACTAATTTCTACAAAATTGCCTGTTCTATTCAAGTTTGAGAAAGCTTCACAAATAGCTGATGGTGTTAATACCCAGATACCTCCCTGCTTCTGTAAACTGGGGTTGTCTCCAGTGGCTGAGACAGAGAATGGAAAAACATAGTCATGGATGTCAAGACATGCCCTTGTAAGTGGAGTGGAAAGGTGGAGACAGGAGAATCTTTCAGAATCTTTTGGCCTACCGTGTCTGGAGTACATGTGCAAATGTGCCAGATAAAAGAAGAGGACTGATAATTGTATATTAATGCAAAATTAAGATTTTATTGGGCTACATCAGTATTGATCTTTGTATATTGATACAAAATTAAGGGTAACCCTTCTTAAAGGTATTGTTCCTAGTGATGCTTAAAAATGAAATGTAAAGTTTTGGTCTCTTGCTACCAACCGTCATAAACTGTTTGGGATAATTAAGAAACGCAAACAAATAGTCATGCAAATGTGTCATTTTGTTAGTTACTATGACAGTCTATCACAGTTATTTTCTAAGCTACTCAGAAATCAAGTTGCTTATCTAATTATCAATTATCTAATAATTATCTAATTATCAATATTTGCTTATCTAAATATAAGAGATAGATAGGGCATCTTCAAAAACCTCAAGAGATCTGCAGAATATGGCATTCAAAGATGTTTTCTTAACTTAAGATTTTTTGATATCGAGACATGTCAGCTCCTGACAGCACCCCCTATTCTACTCCAAGTAGAAGATGAGCATCGAAGAATCTCCAGTGGGAGATGATTGAATTGGTGGTAAGCCTTTCTCTTGACAAGAAAAAGCCCTTGCTTCAACTGTAGACAGACTGCTGTCCAAAAAGGACAAAACTTGGAAGCAGGTAAGTAGACAGCCTAGCTCTGCCAAGACAGTGTAGGTAAGCCCTTCATAATTCCTGCTCTACAATCAATATCTGTCAGAGAAACGGGGCCAAACGGCTGAAGATTGATGCTGTAATGTATGGAGAGAAAATGGGAACTGTCCAGGCAGCCACTGGTATGTCATTTCTTAGTTTTGGAAGCTGCGGGCCCTGCACTTCGTATATAATCAGATATATTTATTCCTCTCAGATCTCTGAGGTGGTTGAAGAATAGATAGCTAGAGTCTCATAGTTAAATTTGAGTTGTGTAGGAATCAAGAGGGTGTTCTGGATCTAAGAAGATATTTTTAAAATCATGAGGCAAGTTAGTATGAAAGCTGAGTTAGATATAGAACTTTAAACTCATGGAGATGGTTAGATAGTAGAATGTTAAAGTCAGGTGCCAAATACATATGGACTGGACATTGGGAATGTATGCTAAGCCATAAAACTCACATAATTGTGACCTATTTATTTCTGTTGTTTTGTATTGTATTTATAGTTATAAGAAAAAGAACCATTTGTTTGACTGAAAGGGAGAGCTGTTGGGGGGAAAAAGAAATACCTTGAACTAAAAAAAAAGGAAGAGGATGGGGGTTGAGGGGGAAGAGGGTGGAAGGGTGTGACTGGAGGGGGGAGTAGGGAGGGGATTGTGATTGAGATGTAACTTGAAGAAATAAAAAATAAATTATTAAAAAAACAAGAAAAACAATTTATCCCACTGAAGGTAGATTCCTTGTATTTTTTAGGTGATGTTTCCTTCATTTAAATGTATTTGGGTAAAGCTCTTGAGGTTATCTTTAAAACAATGACATATGTTCCATACTAAATCAATTCTTGCTAAACACATTCATATTTATTGTTGATATTAAATATGCTTACCCAGATACCTATCTTTTTAAAATAAAAATAAACATTTGCATTTTTAAGTTCTATATATGGTTCTCATCAAAGAATATTGGTAATAAAATTGATTTTACAAATTTAAAAAAAAATAGAAGAGGAACCCTGGCTCAAAACAAGGGGGAAGGAGAGCATTGATCCCTGTAGGTTATTGTCTTCTGAATTCCACATGCGTACTGATGTGTATGTACACCAGCACTCTCACACACACTTATCATATATATGTACACTAACCACAATGATGAGAAAACATTTAAAAAATATAGGTGAGGATAACATATAAATGGTACCTGTGGTTTAGGACAGTGAGAACCTGGAGATCTGTGGCATCACATCTAGGGACAATGTGGTTCCTTCATATTTTGTGATATGGAATTTTCTCTCTCTTTTTCTCTTTCTTTCTCTTCTTCTTCTTCTTCTTCTTCTTCTTCTTCTTCCTCTCTCTCTCTCTCTCTCTCCCTCTTCCTCCTCCCTTTCCTTCTCTTTTTCTTCCTTCTTTGCCTTGAACATGCTTGGCACAAGCTCTGCCACTGAGCTAGAGATTAGTCCCTCTGTCTCTGTTACGTTCAGTACTTTTTAAAGTTAAATCTCTGCTGATGATATGAACAAGCAAAAACCAAGCCAAACCTAACAAGATAAAACCCCAGTAGCTTGGGACTTGCTACCATCAGGCTAACTACTCTGTCATTGTCATTTTCGTCTTCTTGTTCTTTAAATCATGAGCTTGAAAATCAAATCATTAACTTAATACACAGGAGGTAGTAATATTTTTTCTCTCTTTTTCTCTTTCTTTCTCTCTCTCTCCTCTCTCTCTCTTACAGTAGGAAGCTAAAAATCAAGAGATGCTTTCTTAGAAGTAAAGGGTAATCAGGCACAAAAGCACAGAATTAGAAATTAATGAAAATAATAATAAATGGTTAATATGTGGAAACTGCTCTTAAAACTTGGATATTCCTTGAGGTAGAGCTATTTCAAGTTTTCTAAGACATGGCCAGACTGATTTCCATAGTGGTTGTACAAGTTTTCACTCTCACCAGCAATGGAGGAATGTTTTCCTTTCTCCAAACCCTCGCCAGCATGTGCTGTCATTTGAGTTTTTGATCTTAGCCATTCTAACAGGTGTGAGATGGAATCTCAGAGTCGTCTTGAGCTGCATTTCTCTGATGATTAAGGATGCTGAGCATTTCTTCAAGTGTCTCTCACTAGAGATTCCTCTTTTGTGAATTCTTGGTTTAGCTTTGTTCCCCATTTTTTTTATTGGATTATTTGGTTTCTTGGTGTTTAATTTCTTGAGTGCTTTACAAATTTTGGATATTAGCCCTCTTTCAGATGTGGGGTTGGTAAAGATCTTTTCCCAATCTTTAGGTTGCCATTTCCACTCCTGGGTATACATCCAAATGATTCATCACTACAACATAAGGATATCTCCTCAACTATGTTCATAGCAACTTTATTTGTAATAGCTAGAAATTAGAAACAACCCAGCCGACAAATGGATAAAAAAGCTGTGGTACATTTACACAATGGAATACTACTCAGCCATCAGAAACAAGGACATCATGCAATTGCAGCCAAATGGATGGAACTAGAAAAGCTCATCCTGAGTGAACTAACCCAGACCCAGAAAGATGAACATGGCTTCTATTCACTTATAACGGTTTTTTAGTCATATAGTACAGGATAACTATCTTACAACCAACAGACCAAAAGGAACAGGAGCATACACTTTGTTACCTGTTAGTGGGACCCTTTGCCCTAGTGGTGCTGCCATGTAGGCCCCCAGTGCAAGAGGAAGCTCTTACACCTCATATGGCTGCTGAACTGAAGGGGGCTGATATGTAAGGCACCCCACACCAGAGGAGCAGGATAGGAGGAAGAAGTGGGAGAGGATGGGAAGGTGAGAGGGTGGGCCCTGGAGGGGTGGAGGGAGGGGACTGTGATGGAGATATAAATTGAAGTAATAAATAAACAGTAATAAAAAACAACTTGGATATTCCTAAAATTACACATAAATTAAATCAAGGAATGAGCAAATTTTCATGTCACATTTGAGATGAGTGAAAAGGACAATGGCCCTGATTAGTGGTGTGGGACAGCACTATCATTTGTTCAATGAACACTTTAACACTTTTGAGGTTTTCATCCCTATTTTGAAGCATTACTGATTAGTCACAGTTGAGCTACATAAGAGCAAATTTTCATTTATTTCAAATAACCTTGTACTATAAGAAAAAAAAAAAAACTTGAGCACATCAAGCCCTGGTAGGCATAACAAAGAAATGTTATGATAAGTGAAAGACAAAATGATACTGCATGATAGATCAAGAATAACTTTATGGAGGAAGGCAGATTTGGATGGAATCATGAAGGATAAATGAAGTTACACAAGATTAGAAGGGGAAAGGTTATTTGTTTTGAAGATAGTGATCCATGTGGTAACAGACAAGTAGAAATTCACAGAAAGTATTTGAAGAATATGAAGTAGATAACTAAAAAAAATGAAGATATATGTATGTATTCACATATATCTAAGGTGTAATCTTATAAGTGAATCTTATATGAATGAAGAATGGGTTTTAAGGAGCCCATATTTTTTTTTGACATTTTTTCAAAGTAAACAGAATCCTTTATAAGATTTAGAATATGCTAAGCCTTATAATTCTCATAATTGTGGCCTAATTATTTCTGTTGTTTTGTGTTGTATTTGTTGTTATAAGAGAAAGAGCCATTTGTTGGACTGAAAGGGGGAGTTGTTGGGGGGAAGAAGATATACCTTAATCTTAAAAAAAAGGAAGGGGATGGGGGGAGGTTGAGGGGGAAGAGGATGGGAAGGTGGGTCCAGAGGGGGGAGTAGGGAGGGGAATGCGATTGAGATTTAATTTGAAGAAAAAAAAGATTTAGAATAATTATTTATTACAGCATGGTTTTTAGCGAAAGCAATTTGATAGTAAAACAAGAGGAACAAGAACTGCACACTCAGTGAAAGAACTATTCACCACTTAGTGCATACCTTTTGAGAGTCTTCTCACTGGAAGAATCTGTAAAAGATATTACAGATGCACAGAGGAGCAAAGCATGGACATTTCCAAGGGAAAAATTATAGTCTGATAGAGAAAATATAGAAATGAATTTAAAAACATTCAGTGACCTTAAAAGTTCTGCAGAACCATAGCGGCAAAAGTACTTGATCTGAATTTGAAAGAACAATAGATATTCTCTGAGGGACAGAATGAAAGTAGCCCCCCACCCCCCCACCAAATGACATAAGCAACAATCCAGAGATAGAAATGGAAGGGTTCTTGAAGCCAATGTGAGTAGTTTTTAAAGACTCTTGCACATAGCATGGGTTGAAGAGCCAGAGGTGATAAGGTTGGAGAAGTAAAAAGTCAGCTTTGTTAAGTAGTTCAAGCTGTACCAAAGACAATAAGGATGCAGCAAAGAATTTTCAGTCATGAATTAAACACAAAGACAAACAATTTAGAAAGTTTACTCTGCCAGGCACTGTGCTGTGGATTAATCAGATATACGTGAAGAGAAGGCCAAATAGAAGATTATTTGAAATACATCAGGTAAGCAATAATGAAAGAAAAGACTGTGACAATCATGTGGGATTAGAAATAAGGAGCAAACTCAAACAACATTTAAAAGTTTTAAAGAAACAGCAAGAGAATCTTAGCGAATAATTAGGTGTGGTTAGAAGCAAGAGGAAAAGATGATCTAAGGAATCCTGGACTAGACCACTGGGTGGATGATGGAGAGGAAGGACAGCCTTGGAAAGTGGGGTGGGAAAATGAGCGTTGAGTTCAATTTGAAATGTGTTAAGTTTCAGGTGCTTCTGAGTCAACAAAGAGAAGGAGTTTAGTGGGGATATGATGCAAGTATGATGTGTAGTTCAGGCGAAAGATTTGGACAGGCTCTGTGAGTCATCAATGCATAGGTGATTGTGGAATTCAGAGAGCAAATGAGTTTGTCCATGAAAAGAATAAAAAGTGAGAAGTAAATCTTCGTGAGTACTAAATCCAGGAGACATGGACCCACAAAACTCAAATGAAGGGGTAAATAATTATAGCTTTTAAAAATGAAGAAAGGGAAGAACATGAGAGTCAAATGAAAACAATAATGGAGTATTGAATGAAAAGAGTGCAGTTTAGGATGAATTAATTACAACAAGAACTAGAGAAAATTCTAGTATGGTGACACATAACTCATCTCAGAAACATTGGAAATGTGACATGTTGTGGTTTACTGTCAATAGGAATATAGGGGCTGGTTTAGAGGGTGTTGGCTGCTTTTTAGTAAGTAGAGTACAGATTGGAGAGGAAAGGTAGAGGCAGGCATGTGTGCTTGAGCTCATTTTCTTAAGAATAGTGATTGTGGGGAGATGGCTTAGCTGGTCAGTGAAATGCTTGCCCCAAAAGCATGAGGGCCTTAATTTGGATCTCTAGCATCCACACAAGAAGATGGATGAGGTAAGGAGTGGTTGTAATCCCAGCCTTGGGGAAGTAGCGATGGCCAGATATAGCCAATGTAGCCTATCAGTGAGCTCCAGGTTCAGGGAGAGACCCTGTTATAATAAACAAGGAAAATGACTGACAAGTGCACAGATTTGCACATATGTGCATACATAGCCACAGACACACACACACACACACACACACACACACACACACACACACACACACGTACCTACGCAAACATGCACGTACATACACATACAAAAGAACAATATTTGGGAAGGAAGGAGAAACAATCACAGATTGAGAGTAGAGGATAGAGGACAGACTTCTTTTAAAGTTTATAAACTATGTGACAAAAAAAACCAGGTAGAATAAGGAATATGTGGTAGAAATAATTCTGAGTTTGAGAATTTCTTTTCTTTTAAATGTTTATTTATTACTTCAGGTTACATCTCCATCTCCATAGTACCCTCTTTCCATCCCTCTCAGTCCCACCCTCCCACCCTCTACCCCCTATCCTTTCCAACCCACTCCTCTGGAGAGGAGTGTCCCTACATATCAGTCCCCTGCCCCAGTTCAGCAGTCATATGAGGGCCAAGAGCCTCCTCATACATACACTGGGGGCTTACAAGGCAGCACCACTAGGGCAAAGTGTC
This sequence comes from Lophiomys imhausi, assembly GCA_907164525.1. Classification (NCBI taxonomy): domain Eukaryota; kingdom Metazoa; phylum Chordata; class Mammalia; order Rodentia; family Muridae; genus Lophiomys; species Lophiomys imhausi. The sequence goes on from CAJQZJ010032893.1 coordinate 1,327,799, forward strand.
TCATGGACAGGTAACAAAGTCTATGTTCCTGTTCCCTTTGGTGCATTGGATGTAGCATAGTTATGTTGTACTATATGGCTAAAATCCGATTATAAGTGAATAGATGCCATGTGTATCCTTCTGAGCCTGGGTTAGCTCACTCAGGATGAGCTTCTCTAGTTCCATCCATTTGGCTGCAAATTGCATGATTTCATTGTTTCTGATGGCTGAGTAGTATTCCATCGTGTAGATGTACCACAGTTTTTTTTTTTTAAATCCATTTCTCAGTTGAGGGACATCTGGGTTGTTTCCAGTTTCTAGCTATTACAAATAAGGCTGCTATGAACATAGATGAGGAAATATCCTTGTGGTTTGGTGAGAAATCTTTTGGATGTATACCCAGAAGTTGTATGGCTGGATCTTGAGGTAGAGCTATTTCAAGTTTTCTAAGATATCTCCAGACTGATTTCCATAGTGGTTGTACAAATTTGTACTCCCACAAGCAATGGAGGAGTGTTCCCTGAAGGGGCTGATAGGTTAATATAAGTTAGATTTAGTGAA
>CAJQZJ010032893.1:1328738-1340606 GCA_907164525.1 Lophiomys imhausi
AATTAATGGTGTTTGTTATAAGTGAATTTAGTAATAAATAAATAAGAATTAAATAAATAATAATTTAAAAGTTCGGTTTCAGTTCCCCTTTCTCTGCAACCTTGCCAGCATTCATGCAGAAAATTTGAAGGTAAAAAGTAAAAAGCAAGAGATGTCAGATGTCTTTCTCTAAGAAGTAGGGAGCCAAGCCATTGGCTTAGAGTGAAGATAGAGAGAGAGAGAGGGAGGGCAGGAGGACAGAAAGTGTGTGAATGTGGAACTAGCCAGTAGAAGTTCCAATATTGGCAATAGAGTGTGGGCAATGAATTAAAAGGGAATGTAGACAGTATAGAGAGTCCCTTGATGATCTCAGAAAACACAGAATAACAATAGAGACAAGATGTGCTCATTTCCCTCCTAACCGTCCCTAGTGTAGCTGAGCCAGCCAAGGAGGAGGATGTTTTGCTTGATCTACATTTAAGGACTGGTGGAATGCAAGCCTAAAAAGACAGACATTCAGAGTACTGAAAAAAAACACAGACATGTGATGTGCTTTTGTGTCTGAACAGTCTTGGCTAGTGAATCCATTTGAGAGAACTAAGAGACAGACAGTTAAGCTTAGACTATAAAACTTTTAGTCATCCCTAGATTTTGACTAAAAAATATGACTTTACACTATATATCTGTAATCCTCCAGTTCACCTGATAAATATTCCTAGGCAGATGTAAAGAATATCACTTAAATTAATTTCTATTAGAAACTTATTGGAAATAACATGAATTTATACAAACAAAGATATGGGACATAAATTATAGCATTATGAAGTAATTGGATGCATTGATAGAGAAAAATTAAATGAAATGAAACAGAGTACAGTAACTCCAAGGTATAATAAATAAAAAAAGACAGGCAAAAAGAACATTTGTGTTTATTTAGCAGAACAAGAGTATTAGGGTTTCCTCTTTGGCCTAAGACTTATCTAGTCTCAGATTCTTGACCTCATTAAGAGTGTCAGCTCCATCTCCTGGAATGAATCTTAATTCCATCAAAAAGTGGTACATTACTCCCATGATATTTTGGCCATTATTGCATCAGTACATCTTGAGGCAGGTTGCTGCTGTAGATCACAGGGTTCAAGGAAGGGTGTTATTGATGATCAGTTCTCTCCCCTGGAAGTATGAATATAGCACCTTCTAGCAATATCTGCACTTGTCAATAGGGGTGAACATACTGGTGGGTACCAGTTTGATTGATTTCTCCATGTACCATGACATAAGTTGTGTGTTCAACAATAGGGCCTTAACATCAAGTTTCAGAGAGTAACCAGTATCTCTGGCAATAGCCTTTGGGAGGTCTATGGGACCCTTTTGGACTAAATTTTCTGAAATCCATTCTTGGTAGTATAGAGTTTTATTTGGTAACATATAGTATCTAGTTAGGGATTTTTATTCCCCATTGTGTGATGACTTCCTTTAAATTACTTTCATAAACAAGTATACATATATTTTTAAGACTCTTCTACAACAATATGTTTCCATATGATTTTTCAAATGGCCTTTGGTGTTAGTTATCCCTCTCCATATCCCTTACTTTACCCTGCTTTTCCATCATGCTCCCCATTGATCCTCCTCTTATAGTTTCCACTTTAGCCCTTTATAACACTGTATTCTATTTATTCTTCTTTGGAATAAATAGAATACAGTGTTTCTTCTTCTTTCCCCTGATCCTTATGAGCTACCTAACTTCAGTGAATATTCTAAATGAAATACACACACATCTGAAGCTTAAAAGGTAGCACACATATAAGAGAAAATATGATTTATTGGGGGGATCCAAGATGGCGGAGGCTGGCGCAGACATATTTTGATTTCAGGGTCAACAGTCAAAAGGCGGCAAGTGTTGCAGGACGCTGTACAAAGGGCACGACCCCTTCTAAATCTCACCCAGCTACACAGGGACCATGGAAGATCCCTGGGCAGGATGCCCCTTTACACTCTTGGCCACGCTAGGAAGCCTCTGGACCTGGGAATCGGGATAACCCATCCCCCAACAGGAGAGACCCCTGGTAAGTTCCAACCTAATACCCAGCTGGCAGATTCAGAACCCATGCAGAGATAATCCCCACCCTGCTGGGCACTCCCAGGTCTCACACAGACGATCCAATTATCTGGAGAAAGGTTGCAACCCTTGGAAGTGAGCGGAGCTCCCTGCAAAGTGCCTTCAGACGGCAGATCACAGTCTGTGACATCACTGGCCAGTTTCCAAGCCGCGGGAGTGGCAAGGCTACTGGAGCTGAACTGTACATTTACCTGCTACAGGAACCAACCCCGGGCAAACTGTGAGAAACTGTTGTATATCGGACTTTTGTACTAGTACGGGCCCTTCTGGCGGGGAACCAAAGCTTATTTGTACACAGCACCGCCACCTGGATTAGTTAGGTCTCCACCTGGGAGGCGGGGCTGAATGACTCACCTTATAGGGATGGAGTAAGGCAACGCTACTCCTATATCAAAGTCCCCCCTTTGCACCCAAGTCCAGAAGACAGCAAAAAAAAAAAAAAAAAAAAATTCCCCCAGGCCAAGAGCCCCCACCCAAAAAAAAAAAAAAAAAAAAAGAACAGAGTGAAATGTCTCCAACAAAAGAAAGCAACGCTATTCCGTCCAGCCCGAACCACCTCACCACAACTGAAACACATGAAAACGATGACAATTCTAATTATGGAAAGTGATAGAGTCCCTTCAAGAAGAACTTAAAACTATGAAGGAATTCAAAGAAGCCACAATTCTACAAGTCAAAACAATGAAAAACACCATTAAAGAGCTCCAAGCCAGGGTGACCCAGCTTGAATAGGAAAAGGATAAAGCAATGAAAGATCTCCAGGCAAAAACAAGCAAACTGGAGAAGGAAATGTACAAAACGAACAATACCATTCAAAACATGAAAATAGAAATGGAAACAATAAAGAAAACACTGTCAGAGTTAAAAGAGGAAAAGGAGAATCAAGAGAAGAGAAGAGGAACTATGGATGTGAGTATGAACAATAGGATGCAAGAGATGGAAGACAGGATCTCAGGCATGGAAGATTCAATGGAAGAAATCAGTACAACATCCAAAGAAAATGAGAAAGCTAAAAAATCTCTCACCCACAACATCCAAGAAATCAAGGACTCAATGAAAAGACGGAACCTAGAATTATAGGCATAGAGGAAAGAGAAGACTCCCGACTCCATGGTCCAGGAAATATCTTCAACAAAATCATAGAAGAAAACTTCCCAAACCTAAAGAAAGAGATGCCAGTAAAAATCCAACATGTTTACAGAACACCAAACAGATTAGATCAGAAAAGAAACTCCTCTCGCCACATAATAATAGAAACTCCAAATGTAGAGAACAAAGAAAGGATATTAAAAGCTGTAAGAGAAAAAGGCCAAGTCACATACAATGGCAGAACCATCAGAATCACACCTGACTTCTCCTCAGAAACTTTAAAAGCTAGAAGGGCCTGGACAGATGTCCTACAAGCTCTGAGAGAACACAGGTGCCCAGCCAGACTACTATACCCAGCAAAACTCTCTATCAACATAAAAGGAGAAAACAAGATATTCCATGACAAAATCAAGTTCAAATAATATCTCCTCACAAACCCAGCCCTACAGAAGATCCTAGAAGGAAAATTCCAACACAGAGAAGATAACTACACCCAAGAAAACAGAGGAAATAGAAACCTCCACAGCAACTAAACAAAAGAGAAACACAAGACAGCCAGCTAAACCAAAAAAAAAATGGGAAATAACAACCCTGGTCACTAATATCCATCAACATCAATGGACTCAACTCGCCAATAAAAAGACACAGACTTACAGACTGGATCTGTAAACAAGACCCATCTTTTTTGCTGTATACAAGAAACACACCTCACTATTGAAGATAAACACTATCTCAGAGTAAAGGGCTGGGAAAAGGTTTTCCAAGCAAATGGACCCAGGAAACAAGCTGGAGTAGCCAACCTAATATCAAACAAAATAGACTTCCAATTGAAGTTAATAAACAAAGACAGAGAAGGGCATTACATACTCATTAAAGGAAATATCCACCAAGAGGTCATTTCAATATTGAACAACTATGCCCCAAATACAAAGGCACCTACATTTATAAAAGAAATGCTTCTAAAACTTAAATCGCACATTGATCCAAACACTTTAACAGTGGGAGACTTCAACACCCCACTCACAACTATGGACAGATCATCAAGACAGAAGCCAAACAGAGAAATAATAGTCTAACAGAGATCATGAACCAAATGGACCTAACAGATATCTACAGAACATTTTACCCAAACACAAAAGAATACACCTTCTTCTCAGCACCTCACGGAAACTTCTCCAAAATCGACCATATAGTTGGACACAAAGATAGCCTCAATAGATACAAGAAAATTGAAATAACCCCTTGTATCTTATCAGACCACCATGGAATAAAGCTGGACTTCAATAGGAAAAGAATCAAGAGAAAGTCTACACTCACATGGATATTGAACAACTCTTTACTAGAGGACCACTGGGTCAGGGAAGAAATAAAGAAGGAAATCAAAGACATCTTAAAATCCAATGAAAATGAAGACACAACATACCCAAATCTATGGGACACAATGAAAGCTGTGCTACGAGGAAAGTTCATAGCAATAAGTGCCTTCAAAAAGAAAATTGTGACAGCTCATATTAGTGAATTAACAGCTAAACTGGGTGAATTGGAAAAAAAAGAAGCAAACACGCCCAAGAGGAGCAGAAGGCAGGAAATCATCAAACTCAGGGCTGAAATCAACAACTTAGAAACAAAAAGAACTATACAAAGAATCAATGAAACCAAGAGTTGGTTCTTCGATTAAATCAACAAAATAGACAGTCCCTTGGCCAAATTAACTAAAAGACAGAGGGAGAAAACACAAATCAACAAAATCAGAAATGAAAAGGGAGAAATAACAACAGACATTGAGGAAAGCCAGAGAATATTTGGATCCTACTTTAAAAATCTATACTTCACCAAATTTGAAAACTTAAGTGAAATGGAAACTTTTCTTGATAGATTCCACCTACCGAAGCTAAATCAAGACCAGATAAACAGATTAAACAGCCTTATAACCCCTAAGGAAATAGAAACAGTCATTAAAAATCTCCCAACCAAAAAAAGCCCAGGGCCAGATGGCTTTAGCTCGGAATTCTACTGGACCTTCAAAGAGGAGCTAACACCAATACTTTTCAAACTCTCACAAAATAGAATCTGAAAGAACATTGCCAAACTCATTCTACTTGGCCACAATCACCCTGATTCCTAAACCACACAAAGACCCAACAAAGAAAGAGAACTTCAGACCAATCTCCCTCATGAACATAGATGCAAAAATACTTAATAAAATACTAGCAAACCGAATTCAAGAACACATCAAAAGTATCATACACCATGATCAAGTAGGCTTCATCTCAGGAATGCAGGGATGGTTCAACATACAAAAGTCTATCAACGTCATTCACCATATAAACAAGATGAAAGAAAAAAACCACATGATAATCTCGCTAGATGCAGAAAAAGTATTTGACAAAATCCAACACCCCTTCATGCTAAAAGTTCTGGAGAGAATGGGCATACAAGGGCCATACCTAGAAATAATAAAGGCAATATACAGCAGGCCAGTGGCCAACATCAAAATAAATGGAGAGAAACTTGAAGAATTTCCTCTAAACTCAGGGACAAGACAAGGATGTCCACTTTCACCATATCTCTTCAATATAGTACTTGAAGTTCTTGCTAGAGCAATAAGACAACTAAAGGAGATCAAGGGGATACAAATTGGAAACAAAGAAGTCAAATTATCCCTACTTGCAGATGATATGATAGTATACATAAGTGACCCCAAAAATTCCACCAGAGAACTCTTACAGCTGATAAACACCTTCAGCAAAGTGGCTGGATACAAAATTAATTCAAAAAAAATTGAAGCCCTTCTATATACAACAAACAAATGGGCTGAGAAAGAAATAAGGGAAACAACTCCCTTCACAATAGCCACAAACAACATAAAATACCTGGGGGTAACTCTAACTAAGCAAGTAAAGGACCTGTACAACAAGAACTTCAAGCCCTTGAAGAAAGAAATGGAAGAGGCCTTTAGAAGATGGAAAGATCTCCCATGCTCATGGATAGGTAGGATCAACATAATAAAAATGGCCATCCTACCAAAAGCAATATATAAATTCAATGCAATTCCTTTCAAAATACCAACACAATTTTTTATAGACTTGGAAAGAGCTATTCTCAATTTCATATGGAACAACAAAAAGCCCAGAATAGCTAAACCAATCCTGTACAATAAAAAAAAATCTGGAGGTATTACCATCCCAGATTTCAAGCTGTACTACAGAACAGCTTGAAAAACAAGCTGTTTTTTGTTGTAAAAACAGCATGGTATTGGTATAGAAACAGACCAGTAGATCAATGGAATCAAATTGAAGATCCAGAAATAGACCCACACACTTATGGTCACCTAATTTTTGACAAAGAAGCCAAAACGGCACAATTGAAGAAGGACAGCATCTTCAACAAATGGTGCTGGTCCAACTGGATGTCCATTTGTAAAAGAATGAAGTTACACCCATACTTTTCACCCTGTACAAAACTTAAGTCCAAGTGGATCAAAGACCTTAACATAAGGCCGGTCACACTAAATCTACTACAAGAAAAAGTGAGAGAAACCCTCAAACTAATTGGCACAGGTGACAACTTCCTGAACAGAACACCAACAGCTCAGGACCTGAGATCAACAATCAATAAATGGGACCTCATGAAACTGAGAAGCTTCTGTAAGGCAAAAGTCACTGTCATTCAAACAAAACGGCAGCCTACAGACTGGGAGAAAATCTTCACCATCCCCACATCTGACAGAGGGCTAATATCCAAAATCTACAAAGAACTCAAGAAATTAAATGCCAAGAAACCAAATAATCCAATCAAAAAAATGGGGGACAGAGCTAAATAGAGAATTCACAAAGGAGGTATCCCTAATGGCTGATAGACACTTGAAGAAATGCTCAACATCCTTAATCATCAGAGAAATGCAACTCAAGACGACTCTGAGATTCCATCTCACACCTATCAGAATGGCTAAGATCAAAAACTCAAATGACAGCACATGCTGGCGAGGGTGTGGAGAAAGGGGTACCCTACTCCATTGCTGGTGAGAATGCAGGCTTGTGCAACCACTAGGGAGGTCAGTCTGGCGATATCTTAGAAAACTTGGAATAGCTCTGCCTCCAGACCCAGCCATGCCACTTCTGGGTATACACCCAAATGCCTCTTCACAGAATCATAAGAAAGTTTCCTAATCTATGTTTATAGCAGTCTTATTTGTAATAGCTAGAAATGGGAAACAACCCAGATGTCCCTCAACCGAAGAATGGGTTAAAAAACTGTGGTACATCTACACAATGGAATATTATTCAGCTATCAGGAACAATGAAATTATGCAATTTGCACCCAAATGGACGGAACTAGAAAAGCTCATCCTGAGTGAACTAACCCAGACTCAGAAGGATGCATATGGCATCTATTCACTTATAGTAGGATTTTAGCTATATAGTAGAAGGTATTGATACTACAAATAACACACCAAAGGGAACTTGGATATAGACTTATTATTTTTAATTTTTATTTTTTATATATTAGTTATATTTTTTCTATTTTTTAGTCTTTTTTATCTATTGTCTGCTTATTGGTTTGTTTGTTTAGTAGTTCTCTCTCCAGCGCAACAAAACACTTTTCACTGATGGTACTGCTTCGTAGACCCCCAATGAATGAAGAGGCTCTTGGCCCTCATACGACCTCTCAACTGAGATGAGGGACTGTTATATAAGGACACCCCACCCCAGAGAAATTGTATGGAAGGGTTAGGAGGTAAAGAAAAAAAAATGAAATGTGATGTTTCGGCCTTTTACTACTAATGGTCATAAACTGCTTAGGATAATTAAGAAATGCAAACTAATGGTTATGCAAGCCGGTCATTCTGTTAGGTACTATGACAGCTTATTATAGTTACTTGCTAAGCTAATCAGAAATAAACCTGCTAAGAGACAAGCAACATCTGCTTACCCTAATATAAGAGATAGATAGGGCCTCTTCAAAAACCTCAAGAGATCTGCAGAATATGGCATTCAAAGATGTTTTCGTAACTTTAGATTTTATTTTATTTTTTTTGGTTTTTCGAGACAGGGTTTCTCTGTGTATCCTTGGCTGTCCTGGACTCACTCTGTGGACCAGGCTGGCCTCGAACTCACAAAGATCCGCCTGCCTCTGCCTCCCAAGTGCTGGGATTAAAGGCGTGCGCCACCACCGCCAGGCAACTTTAGATTTTTTTATATCAAGACATATCAACTCCTGACAGCACCCCCTATTCTCCTCCAAGTAGAAGATGAGCATCGAAGAATCTCCAGTGGGAGATGACTGAATTAGTCGCAAGCCTATCTCTTGGCAGGAAAAGCCCCTTGCTCCAACTGTAGACAGAATGCTGTCCAAAAAGGACACACCTGGAAGCAGGTAAGTCGACAGCCTAGCTCTGCCAAGACAGGGTAGTTAAGTCCCTCATGACCCCTGCTCTACAATCAATGTCTGTCAGAGAAACGGGGCCAAATGACTGAAGATCGATGCTGTAATGTATGGAGAGAAAATGGGAACTGTCCAGGGAGCCACTGGTATGTCATTTCTTAGTTTGTGAAGCTGCAGGCCCTGTACTTCCTATAAAATCAGATATATTTATCCCTCTCAGGTCTCTGAGGTGGTTGAAGAACAGATAGCTAGAGTCTCATAGTTAAATTTTGAATTGTTTAGGAGTCAAGAGAGTGTTATAGATCTAAGAAGATACTTTTAAAATTGTGTTGCAAGTTAGTATGAATGTTGAGTCAGATATAGAACTTTAAACTCATGGAGATGGTTAGATAGTAGAATATTAAAGTCATGTACCAAATACATATGGACTGGACATTGGGAATGTACGTTAAGCCATATAACCCTCATAACTGTGGCCAATTACCTCTGTTGTACTGTATTGTATTTATTATTATAAGAGAAAGAGCCATTTGTTGGACTGAAAGGGGAAACTGTAGGGGGAAATAAGATATACCTTAAACCTAAAAGAAAAAAAAGGGAAGAGGATGGGGGGTTGAGGGCGGGAGGGTGGGACTGGAGGGGGAATAGGGAGGGGACTGTGATTGAGATGTAACTTGAAGAAATAAAAAATAAAGGAAAAAAAAAGATTAGCAAACTCAACGGGTATCTAAGGGAGAACATAAATAACACATGTTTGTGTGCCCTGGAATAAAATATTAATAAAAATAGAAAAAAATTATTTATTTCTATCTAGCTCTTTCCATTTATGTGAAAGTTTATTTTTTCTTAATAACTGAGTAATAGTCCATGTACTATATTTTCACCATCTATTCATAAGTTAATAGATGTACATGTAGGCTGTGTCCAGTTTCTAGATACTATGGGTATAGCCATAATGAACATGGATGAACAAGTATCTTTGTAGTGGGATGGAGATTCCTTGTGTGTATTTCCAAGAGTGATTTAGCAGGATCTTGTAGTAGACTGATTTTCAGTTTTTTGAGCAACTTCCACATTGATTTCCATATTGGCTGTAACAGTTTTCCCTTCCTCTAGCAATGAATAAGTGTTGCCCCTTCCCTACATTGTCACCAACATTGGCAGTAATTTGTTTTATTAATCTTGGACATTTCTGATGAAATCTCAAAGCAGTTTGAAATTGTATTTCCCTGATTCCTAAGGATGTTGAATGTTTTAAAATGTGTTTCTCAGCCTTTTGTGTTTCTTCTTTTGAGAACTATCTATGTTGTTCTATACCCCATTTTTAAATAAGATTACTGTTTTTCTAAATTTTATTAAATTAAAATCATATTATTCTGCTAAATGATAATAGCAATAAAGTGACTCCTAATGGCACATTGCTATACTACTAGATCAATGCATTACTCAGTCTTCATCAGAGAAGCTTCTTGCAGTAGATAGAAATTAACAAGCAGACCCACAGATAGACAACGTGCAGACAGTGGGTGGACCTTGGGGCACTCAGCCCTAAATGGGATGTCTTCATCACCCCCTTCCCCTCAAGTTTCAGGGATCTCTGTGGAAGAGAAGAGGAAGATCGTAAGAGCCAGAGAGGGTCAGCAACTCCAAGGAAACAGTCTTTTCCAGACACAACAGGGATGATGCACATGTAAATTCTCAGAGGCCGTGACAGCATGCATAAGACTTGCATAAATTCAAGCTAGACAAAATCCAAGTACTTTAAAGGGAAGCAGACACAAAGTTCCACCCATATCCAAGGTGCTACTTGTAGTCGTTACCTGCTGGGAGAGGGGAAATCAGCTGTATCCAATGGAGAGACACTGGATATACAACCACACTCATTATCAGCAGAAGCTGACCAACACAAAGTGGACTCCATGTTTTTTATGTGCTTTTAAAAAATATATGGCTTGGTATTTCCTGGGTTTTACTTTGTTTTGGGATTTTTTTTCTTTCTTTTGTTGTTATTTTGAGAGAGAGAAATAAAATGAAGAAGGGTGGTTAGGGTAGTAGGGAGTATCTGGGAGAGCTGGGGGTAAGGAAAAGAATATGATCAAAATACAATGAATGAAAAATTATTTAAAAATTCCTGTATTTATCTGAGTACTTCTGGGCTCACCACATTAAGATACCTTAGATAAAACAAGTATTTTAGTATTTACATTACTTTTATTGTTAGGCCCCCAAGGACCTTTACCTGAGGTTCAGAAAAAGATTAGGCTGTTTCTGATGGCAGTGGCACAAGGGAAATGCATTTGAGTTGAATTGTCTTGCTGAAGAACGCTTAGTCAAAAGAGTATTCCTTATAAACACATATATACCTTTCTCAAAGCTCAGACAAGAGAACAACTTAATACAAGTTCAGGTTTAAACCCAATGAAAGTTAAACATAATGTTTCAAGTCACTTTTATTACTTTAATTTTTAAAAAATTTATTCTTCTCTCATACATTACATCCTGACCACAGTTTCCCTTTCTTCCTCTGTTCCTAGTTTACTCCTCCATGTCTTCTCTCCCCCATATCCACTGCTTCTCTATTTTCCTTCATAAAATAACAGGCCTCTCATGGATATTAACAGAGCATGGAATAACAAGTCACAATAAAGTCTTATTGTGACTTTGGCACATATCCTCTTATCAAGGCTGGACAAGGCAACCCAGTAGGAGAAAAAGGGTACCAAGAGCAGTCAAAAGAGTCAGAGACACCTCCATCTCCCACAGTTAGGTGTCCTACAAGAGCACCAAACTACACAACCATAACGTATATGCAGAAGACCTGGCTTAGACCTATACAGAATCTGTGATTGTCATTTCAGTCTCCATGAGCTGCTATGAGCCCTGCTTAATTGATTCTGTGGGTCATGTTCTCCTGGTGTCCTCAACCCTCTGGATCTTACAGTCTTTCCTCCCCCTCTTCCACAGGGTTCTGGAGCTCTACCTAATGTGTTGGTGTGGGTCTCTGCATCTGCTCCCATCAGTTGCTAGATGAAGCCTCTTTTATTACTTTTTAATTTTTTAGTAGATAAGAAGCTTTTGATTTATACATCTCTGTAACACATTGGTTTCAAGGGAAAGTAAGAGTGAAAGTTGCTAGGGTTTTTTTTGTTACAGAAAACTAGTCAGGTTTTTCAGTGGCTCTGTGGACAGGAGCACCTACAGTTCAGATTATTCCCGAACAAATCTAAATACAATTCTGTAACTTTTTTTTTTAATAATTTATTTTTTATTTCTTCAAGTTACATCTCAATCACAAT
>CAJQZJ010032893.1:1341006-1361123 GCA_907164525.1 Lophiomys imhausi
GCTCCTGACAGCACCCCCTATATTACTCCAAGTAGAAGATGAGCATCAATTCTGTAACTTTTATCTTCATAGGAGTCTGTATGGAATCCAAAGGCATATTCTTTGGTGGGATAACCTAAAATTTATATGAAAAGTTGGATAATAATTGCCCTAAGATGGAGACAACATAAATATTCTTGGGGATAGCCTGCAAGGAGTAGAATGTACCACACAAGCAGCTTCTGCAATGCCCAAGTCTGGTATGTGTTCACCACTCAAAACTAACAGTCCTTCCTGCCAAAGCCCACATTGTTTTCTACACTGATTTTTACAGTGGTTGGGGTGTGGGGACAAGGAGGAGGAAGAATGAGGGAAAAGCAAAGAGTGCAAGAGAGACCAAAGCACCGCTGTTTCTCTCACATCTTCTTTTCCCCTGCTTAAGATAAATGAGGTGGTCTTCAGTCATTTCTGCAGTGTCTACCATGAGCTACATTTCCTGTTTCTGATAACTACTTCTACACATCTATCAGTACACCTACTTCCTCTAACTGCCATGTCACCCCACACCCTGTACCTGGAGAATTACACATAATAATTCCATTCAAATGTTCTTTCCACAGTGGTGTCCCTGCTTCCCCAGACAATGTTCTTTGTGTTACTAGAATTTCACATTCACAGCTCTATTATGGTACTGACATACAGAGTTCTGTCATGAAAAATTCACATTTTAATCTGTAATGACTAGTAACTCTTTGTCATCAGACTATTGAAGTGCACAAGGACAGGGATCCTGCCTTTTGTCTTTCAATTTCCAACTGGTGATAGTGATTGGTGGTGGTGGAGCAATGTTTCTCAGCTATAGTTTCCCCCTGTGTGATGAAGGAATAATAATTTCAGTTTCGAAAGTGTGTTATAAGGATTAAAAACTGTGTCAGGGAGAGGGGAGAATCAAGAGGGATTCAAGACCAAGAAAATGCAGGAGCTGAATTCTACTCTGGATGACTGTGTTTGGTAAGGCAGCTTTTGGAAAAGATAGACTCTTCAGAAAGAAGAACGAGTCATGCATTCAATGAGAAACAGGATAGACAGAAGGGATTATGTGTTGGTTTCCCTACAGTTCCATGATTCCATACTTGAGTCTTTTGCAACCCAGTTGAATCCATTCACATTAAAGCAATGGGTTCCAAGTATGAAATGCTGAAGAAAGTAAACTCATTTTATTATTATTTGTTAAAATTGTGGCTAATGTCTAAATAAGAGAGGTGGAAAACAGCCTACTGAAGCATCTATATTATATTTTCCTTTCATGATGCTTCTAGATGATTTGCTATGAGAAAATCCTCACTGAAACACATGCAGAAGCACAAAACGTGCTGATCTGTCCACAGCTTAGAACATGTCCACTTAGAACAAGCACTCTCCCAGTACTTGGGATAAAGACATACTCTGTCTTACCAACCAGGCTATAAGCTTTCTAGAAAGCAAGCCATATTGTTTTCTTTCTTCCTACATCTTCATGGATTTGAGGCTCCAGTTGGACTCAGCATTTCATAGTGATAGTTATTCCTCAGTATCTGAGCAGGATTAGTTTGAAAAATCCTCTCACAAATACACAAATCCATAGATGCTTAGCTCCCCTATATGACATTGTATTTACATCTAATCTGTGTATGTTTTCCCATATGGTTTCAATCTTCCCAAATTATTATATTTATCACAGTGTCAATTCTATGTGAATAGTCATTGTATTGAATAGGGACTAATTACAAATACCCAAACATAAACATGTTCAATATAGCTAATATTTTTATTTACATAGATGGCAGGCCAACTAACTGTATTTGTTAAATCACCGAGTCCATGCACTGCATTCTCATGTAAGGTATAGGAAGAATGTAGAAGCCAACGAACTAAAAATATGTTTCACCATCTTCTCAATTCATATGTAATAACTGGATAATTCAATAAATACCCAAAGATCAGTTGCTACATGAAGGCTAATGGCATTCACAACTTTGTCTCCAGGCCAGACTTGTAGTGTGCTTCACACACACCTTCTCATCATTTATAGTCACTAGACCTATGAGCATCTGTCTTAACCAAACACTGATCTTCAAACATCCTCGCTTCCTCTTTCATTAGAATACATTATACAGGAAGACACTATAGAGCATGCTCAGGTGGAAAATTGTGAGTAATTCTTGACTCTCTTATTTTTTCCTTCCCTCCTCAAATAACAGAGAGGAGGATGTGGGGGCATAGGAAAGTCTGTTAGCTTAAAGGTTTGACAAGGCTTGGATCCATGATCTAACAGTTGTGTGGCCTCAAAAACATCACCAAGTTTTGGGTTATTCTCATTGTATGTAAAATGAAACTATGAACAACAATTTTAAAGCTGTATTTAGCAAATATATGTAGAGTATTTAGTACTTTTAATGCCATGGGTACATGTTTTTACTGTGTCAGAGTACACAATGGCTAGTATAGTTCTAAGTTCAGTGGAGAGGGAACTCTATTACTTCTCTTTGATACTCTAAAGTAAATTAACAGTTTAATGGATAATAGCTTTCTTATAATGTTTTAAAATAGATGTAAACATGAAACAGAGTAAAAGACACAAAAAACAGTGGCAGAGTAAATAATTTATTTTCTTAGTCTATATTTATATGGCTTCTATCTTTACCTACTCTCTGTCTCTATACATACATATACATAGATATGTATATGTAATATATGCATATATATGTCACTTTTCAAAAGCATTTCCAAAAAGATAAAAAGTATAATATGATGGAAAGAATATTCTACAAGTTTCATAGTGGGAGAAGAGAACAAAATAACTTGATGAACAATCTAAATCAGACAGAAACTCCTTAGACAATCAAAAACACAGCTAATAAGGAATGTTCGGTCTGGCACGCTGGGGAGACGGGATAGTGGGAGAAGGCATGGCCAAGAATTGCATTTTAATGACTCACTAGCTCCTACAAAAATGGTGGCTTCTGAGAAATACAATTCAAAAGAAAATATCTATAATAAAATCTGTGATGCCATACCAAAAATAACATTCCCATAGAGGGGGAAGCCCCTACCTTCACTTTCAAAGTAAAACTGACACAGAAAGCATGAAGAATGTACCAAGAGGCTCTGGAGGTTTGTGTGTGAGTTTGCTTGTTTGCAGTTGGTTCCTCTGTTGACTCACTCAACAAACTGTTAAGTGCCACTTACAAATTTAGGTGTGGCAGGCTGTGACAGGGCTAAATTCTCATGTTTAGGGAGGTGACAATTTGACAGGAATGAGGAGAGTTAGTCATAGAAAAGGCAATAAGGTAGGATGTGCAGTGAGTTGAGCACAGTGCTGGGAGAAGAGGAAGAACACTCAACCAATTCAGGGAGGGATTCCCTCAAGGCAACATCTCCAAGGTAAAGGAGTCAAAAGATCATCAAACAGTAGGGCTATTATACATAAGACATCAGAGGGAAGGAATGAAAAAACGAGGAACATTAAAGTTGGATATGAAACAGCTCCAGGTGCAAGGCAGGATATGAAAATTTCAAAGTTTAAAAAATTACTTATTTGTGCATGTATATGTGTGGGAATGTGCCTGTTATGGTTTGTGTGTGGGGGGGAGAGTGGATTGGGATCCCCATAAGTTCAAATGAACTTTGACAGATACATGCATTTGTATTCTGATGGATTACAAGCATGGTGGTTAACATTCCTGCCTCCTGGTGAGGTTTACTAGCATCCCTCTCTGGTCCTCTGCCTTCCTTTCTCCTATTCTCTGGGCAGGGTGAAACACATTTATTTGCTGTCATTAAAGATTGGTTTGGCTTGTTCTAGGACTTTATAGAAACAGGGAGTTTCAGGTGAGCTCTTCTTTCATTGTTAGCATAGTAACTACGAGAGCCCACCATTCTTTATTGCTGGGTGGTATTTGATTTTATGATATAATTTGTTTATCTTGTCTTTCACCAGAATCCATCATTCCCTGGATTGAGTCTAGCTTCTGGTTACTATGAAGGTTCTATGAATCTTCAAATTCATGGTCATTCATGGATTTAAGTTTTTGTTTTCCCTGAGTAAATGTCTAGGAGATTAATTGCTGGGTCACATGGTGAGTCTAAGAAACTGGCAAACTCTTTTTGGAAGTACCCCTATGACTTTAAGCATTATCATCAATGTTTGAGAGTTCTGTTTTACCGAGCTTTGTCATTATTTTATGTTAAACTTATTACTTAGTTTTTATTGTCAGCTTGACACAACCGAGAGTCACGTGGGAACAGGACGCTTCAATTGAAGAATTGCATCAGTCTGGCAATTGGAGTGACTTGCCACTTCCATTAGTGACTCACTAGCTCCATCAAAAATTGGTGGCTGCTGAGAAATACAATTTAAAAAGAAACTACCTATAATAATAAAATCTGTGATGCCATACCAAAAACAGCATTCTCATAGCGGGAGAAGCACTCACTTTTACTTACGAAGTAGAACTTACACAGAAACCATGGAGAATGCACCCATCTGTGAGAGACTATGGACTGATGATTGATGTGTGTGTGTGTCCCTAGCCTACTGTGGGTGGAACCATTCCTAGGCATGTTGGGCTCCATAAGAAAGCTAGCTGAGTATGAGACAGTGAGGAGCAATCTATTAAGTAGCTTTCCTCCATGGCTCTTGTCTTGAGCTCCTACCTTCCTTTCCTCAATGATGGGTTGTAACCTGGAAGTATAAGCTGAAGTACTTCCTGTATTGTTTTTCTATCAGAGTGCTTTTATTGCAGTAACAGAGAGCAAACGAAAGCACCAGTTGTATGATTTTAGCCATGCTAGTTGCTGTGAACTAATGCTTCATTATGAGCTTTTGGTTTTCATGATGATTGATGATATTTTGACATTCAAAAATAATAACTAGCTATTCCTAATTTTTGCTTTTATAAACCATGTTTATAATTTTACCATGAGCAAATTGGTACATTATTTTGTTATTGTGAAAGTTGTTTATGAATCGAGTTAAACACTATGTCAGGTATATGTCTTGTGAATATTCTGTTTAATATGTAACTTGTCTTTACTCTTGAGTGTCTCCTTTGAAAATGGATGATTTCAATTATTTAAAAACTCTAATTTATAAATATTTTCTTTTCTGTTTGGAGTTTTATCCTTCTCTTACATTTGTCTCTAGAAAGTATACATCTGCATTTAAGTCTATAATCCATTCAAAACTTGTTTTGTATGCAGTATGAAATAAAGGCTTACCTTCATTAATTTGCACATTGTTATTAGATTCTAATTATTTTACCACTGTTTATTGAAAGGATTACTATTTTTCGTTGAATTACCTTATACAAATAATTTGTTTATTTTTCTTTTTCCAACTATCTGTTACATTTGTGTCCTTTTCAATTTACTGCCAGATATTTTGGATTACATGTTGTATGGAATTGGGATTCTGTGCACTTCCATGTTTCTTATAAAAATGAGCAATAACTTCTTGACCCTGTAGAATTTATGCAGCTTGTTTTTTGTGCTTTGTAAGTAAAGAAATGTCAAAGTCCCAGGGTATTATATAAAACTCTATATCTCTAGTAGGCTTCAACCCCTGCACTCTTCTTAAATGGATAATCTTAATTAATTAATTAATTAATTAATCTTAAATTAATTAAGATTAAATGGATAATCTTAATGTATATCTTAAATTGATAGAAACTTGTTTCAGGATTTCTGGGGACCTTCCTTTTTATGGAGTCTTGACTAGATGTTAAAGATATGCTAAGAGAATCTTTTTCCTCTACCTGAGTTGAAACAGTATGTCCATAGATATTGCTTCACCTCCACTATCTTTGGTCACATCTATATGGTGTCTGGTAGCTGCTAAGCCTTCAGTGATTTGCCCTGCATGTAGTAGCTCATACTCCATGGATGTGAGGTAGTCTCTGACATAATATAGATTTATGGGATACCCTCTAGTTTCATCATGTCCCACCTATCAGTCTCCAGCTTCTTCAGCTGTCTGAAACTCTGATTTCTGCGTCCTTGGCTCAGTGTGACTGCAGGACTCAGTGAGACTCCAGTCCTGGCAGAGAACTAGGCAAGTGTGGGCTCACTTTATGAGTTTCTCCCCGAACAAGGAATAGGCTTGAATCATCTGCTATCCATTGCCTGACAGTTGCCTGCTATGCTAACGGCAAAAAGTTGGGCACCGTTTAATCAGTGATTGCTGAAGCCAAAAAAAAAATCTTTCTATTTTTATATTCACACGGAGAAGTAAAGTGTCCTGTCTTTACATGAAAAGATCACTTGGCTGAAATGACAAGTAAAAACTGAGGCAGAGAGAGACTAAGCAATTTGGTTGAGCATAGCATTGGGACTGACCAAAGTTTCTGACTCCTGAGTCTGCAAGCCTCAAACCTGAGCAATGCTATGGTCATGGCAGCCTGATGTAACAGAAATGAGCAAGCTTTACGTCATGTTTCTGAAGAAGATGCTCGTCATTGTCAGTGAATATGATCGGCAGCCATACTGTGTTCCAGTAGAGAAGAACAGTCACCCTAGCATGCTGGAAAAGAAGAGGATTCTAGGAAGAAAACATTCTCAGCCTACAACCTAGATAATGGCTTTTTAAAGACTTAAAATCGTGGAAAATGTAATTGCCAAATGACCACTAAATTATAAGTACATGCTAAGGAAAATGACAACTGAAAGGCCAAGAAAACATATTAGTTATAAAAGTAGAGACTATCTTTGTGAGGATATTTGACAGGAGAAATTCAGGCATAGTCTTAAGAGCAATAGCGAAGAACTCTCTGATGATACCCTACTTCAGTCTATGAAAACACCTTTGCCTCTGAAGCCATTTCCTTAGCTATGTAATGAAATTCAAGATATAACCATATAACACACAATACTGCCTTCATTTTCACTTTAGAAATATCCAGGAGAACCTCATTGAAAATATACGTGTTGCCAGTGATGAAGGAAAGAATTGAAAGAAACTAGAAAGAAAATAATACAACTATGATATATATTTAAAACAATTAATAGAAAAAAAGGACATGAATTTGAAACTGAGCAAGGAGGGGTATATGGAATGGCTTAGAGGGAGGAAAGAGAAGGGGGAATAACATAATTATAATATAAAATAAGAGAAATGGTTAAAAACTGCCATTCTTGGAATACTGAAACAAAATTAGTTCTTGTTATGAAATAATCCCATTTGAGAGGTCAAACAATGGCCACTGAAGTAAAAAGTCAAAACGTTCAGGCTGTGAGCTTAGTACATCTTGGTCTGGGTCAATATGTCATGTGTATCAAATGAAAGATGTCTTGTGAATTTTCATGATAAACAGCTACTCAAAATAAAACACCCCATAAAATCATGTTCTAAAAGAACACTGTTTATATTTCTCTGTGGAAACTTTTGTCCTGCTGATAACCCAAACTCATGGCTTGCGCCATCTGCCCTGCCTTGTTGCTTATGTTAAAGAGTACAGTGTAAATGCTCTTTGTAGCAGTGTGATGTTTTTCTGGGAGGTTTCTGCTTCTTATCAACATTTTAATATGACAGTGCTGAGATAACAGTGGTTGAGGCATATTTTCGAGAGGGGCTCCACAGATATCTCGTTTGCCAAGAATAGGTTTATTCAGATAGGCACAGGGGTGATAGCACAGGCTAATAGAAGGAGAATGACATTTACTAACTACAAAATTTCAACTTTACTTATGAGCTATACATAACCAGAGAATTTTACTTAAGAGAAAGTGCTATGGAAATTGGAAGGAAAAATAAAGATAGATTACTGGAGATTCAAATCCCACCTGCCTAGTTTCAGACTACCTGTATGAGTTCTCCAAATCTTGGTTTCATTTTCATGAAATGATCTTAAAGGACTGACTGCCACGAATCTCTGGTATTTATATCCCATATCCAAATTCCAGCACTTGTGAATATGGGCCTATGTGGAAAAGCATACATATGGAACTCAGACTTTTGAGAAGAAATCATTCTAGATTTTCTGAGGGCCCTACAGTGTTTACATGACGAATACACAGACTAACAGTGTATACATAAGGAATACACAGAACAAGAGGGCACTGAGGACAAAACCATGTGCAGACAGAAGGTAGATGGAAACACTCAACTATAACAAGGGCTACCCAGATTCATGGGAGGCTGGCAGCATCGAGGGAAGACCCTTGTCTGCAGGCATCTCATTCTGAAGACATCTTGATTTCTGAATTCCAGATCTGGAGAAATAGTTTTCTGCTGTTTAGGGCCACCAGGTTTTTATGATTAGTTATGGAAGTTTTAGAAACTAATACAGAGACCTCCCAGGCCATTGTTGGGAGGAACAAAGGTACAGTACATAAGCGAGTGGACTTTTAACTAATGCTAACTACTGCGGTAATAGTATACGCTATTTTAATACGTATGTTGAATTGAGGAAATCTTAAATAAAAGTAGCCACCTTCAAAAAGATATACAGTGCTCTAAAACAATTCAGGTTGTGACTAGATTTTTGAGTGTGAAAAATATTTCCGTCTCAGGGGCTAATTCTCCAGAAATAATTCTACCCCCAAATTTCTGGAATTTATAGATAAGATGTTTTCAGTTGTTGACTTATATACTTGAGAAATGATGTTTTACTGGTGTGATATGACCCTACATGTAGATGATATATTGTATATACCTAGTATAAGGATAGTATGATTCTAATTTTCTTGACTGCTGATTTGGAACTCATGTTTAAAGCTACATTTATCAAACACTTAAAAACAGTAAGCCAAAGTGTTGATGTTCATTCTTGTTTTGGCAAACATCACTAGAATGAAATCAACAGAGTTAAACTTCCTGAGTAACAAGCCAGTTAATGCCTGAGAATCTGAGATGAAGGTAGGAGAAACTGGCAGTACCATTCTCTTACCTTTCTGTGGGGAACATCTAAGTAATTCAGTTTTCTGCAAACAAATCCATTCATCACCAGAAAGAAGAGAGAGAGAGAGGTGTAGAAGTAAAGTATTTAAATTATTGACCCGTATTTAAATTATCATTAATTGGTCAGTGGTATTAATCCTTAACCCACCATTATAAATGAGCCCACACAGACACCTGATGGATTTTAGCAAGCCTTGGCTTGGATTGTGTTATCTTGGCCCATCTAAGCTAGCTCTTAATTCTGTTCCCCAAGTATGACCCCATATATACATATGTCCTCTGGGCTGTTATTCTTCATGTTATGCCAGTGTTCCAAGCCACATTGAATGAGGTTCTTTTCTCAAACCCATGGTGTGTGTCCTCCTTCCTGCTCTTGACTTCTTCTCTCTTCTTCTGAAGGCTTCTTCTCCCCATGGACCTCTCTGCTTCAGAAGCCTACACATTAGTTCAGCCTACCTCTGTCTTTGCCCAGTCTCAGGCCTCAGTATTTATTCAACTAATCAGAGTCAATGGTTGGCAAGCAAGTTAACAGAGCATTATTTGATGTACAACAAGCAGGCTTCTGAGAGCAGGTTAATTAACATTTAGAATGCATATCATCACCCTATCAATTCCCTCCTTTTGTCTAATAACGAGGCCAATTTAAAAAAACTCATATAGTAAAACCAGTAAGAACAAATATGAAACAATCAAGAAAAACCATATATTAAAATTGCAAAGATGATGTTTAGCCTATTTGTATCAGGCAATCTTGAAGAAGAAAAATCATCTATCTATCTTGGTGTGTCTAAAGTTCTGAACCTAAATATTTTCTATCATTTCCTAAATTTATAAACCTAAAGATTTTATTTAGATTTGAAAATGTCCATTTAAATTCCAAACAACTCAAGTTCAATTGAAATTTTATAGGTAGTGTGTTTTCAACCCCATCAGAGACATAAAAGATAAAGTTATTATTGGAGTGAGTAGGAAGTACAGGAGAGCAGCTTCCAGAAAAGAAATATGACAATGTGGTGCCTAGACAGTCCCAAATATCTCAATACTGTTGGAGCATCATCTTCAGCATTCTAGCCAACCATATCTCACAGACTAAATTGTGCAGCAGGAAATAGGAAGGATTTTCCCACTCTGTCTCTGCAGAATCAGGACATCGGCTTAACTGCATTTAAGTTCTGGTCCATCTTTGTACTGTATATAGTCTGTTGAGAGATCAGGGGCATTTTTGCCCAATAGGAATTGTCTCCTGATGGACATTTTTGATGCTCATTGTTTCCTTTTAAGTCAAATGGGACCTGTTAGGAGCTGACTGTCTTAAGTCAAACAATTCTTAAAATAATAAAAACATCTCTAAATGCCATTATTTTGTATGCCTCTGAGGGTTTTGAAGACATCTCCTGATTTATTTATAAATCTACCTATTACCTATCTGTCTATCTTATATTCAAGCAGGCAAACTGTATGTTTGTAACCATTTATTATCTGTTTACCTAGGAGGCATATTTTGTGATAAATTAAGACTAATATTTGACATGACCAGGAGCTTGACTGGCCAGTCACCAACCTGTATTACCTGGACTCCTAAATAGATTGCAATAGCAAACCATAAAAGGATTGGTAGTAAACCTGTACTTTTTCATGTTTATTTATTAGTTCAGGTTACATCTCCATTACAGTACCCTCTTTCTACCTCTCCCAGTCCTGCCTTCCCACCCTCTACCCCCATCTCTTCCATCCCACTCCTCCAGAGTGTTCCTACATAACAGTCCCCCACCCCAGTTCAGCAGTCACATGAGGGCCAAGAGCCTCTTCATACACTGGGGGCCTACAAGGCAGCACCATTAGGGCAAAGTGTCTCATTGACACGTAACAAAGTCTGTGTTCCTGTTCCCTTTGGTGCATTGGCTGTAGTATAGTTATCCTGTACTATATGGCTAAAATCTGATTATAAGTGAATAGATGCCATGTGCATCCTTCTGAGTCTAGGTTAGCTCACTCAGAATGAGCTTCTGTAGTTACATCCATTTGGCTGCAAATTGCATGATTTAGTTGTTTCTGATGGCTGAGTAGTATTCCATTGTGTAAATGTACCACAGTTTTTAAAAATCTATTCGGTTGAGGGACATCTGGGTTGTTTCCAGTTTCTAGTTATTACAAATAAAGCTGCTATGAAATAGATGAGGAAATGTCCTTGTGGTTTGGTGAGGAATCATTTGGATGTACATCCAGAAGTGTAACCTATACTTTTAAATGAGTTGTATAGGCACAATATCTATACAAATGAATCAAAAATTATCCTTATTTTTGTATAAATATACAAAATTCTATACCAATATGTCAAAAGATAGTCTTATTTTGAGAAGAGCAATAACTCTAAGTTTCAGAGAAGAGTCAATAATCTACCCTAATATCTTATCATATATATATATATATATATACATACATACCCATAGAGAGGTAGTTTTGTGATGTGCATAGCTTTGTGAACACATATTATGGTACACCAAGAAATTTCAAAACATTTAAAAATCATTCTCCTGTTAGGTTGAAAAATTTGCCCTAGTGGATAGATTGGTAAGTCTGGACCCTTTGGAGACTTTGAGGCATTCCAAAGTGCCTCCAGTGAATTTAGAATGCCAAAAATGTGCACACACTTGGTACTTAAAATTCTAGACTTGCATTTGCTAATCCAATTAAGTCTAGCTTTGCCAGACACAGGAGCTAAAATTACAGTTCAAATTATGTAGTCCAAACAGAAAGACTGAAAGAATTTGCATGAAGAGAAACCCTTTTTTGAGTTCATAATACCTTTTCTAAATTACAGCAAATACTGAAAGTCATAGTATTCTCTGAAAATGATTACTACTGTCTTCAGAACCTCTCCCTTGCCCCAGATTACATATATCTGAGAATGTGGGCAGAAAATTTTTATCCCTGGAATTATTTTCAATACCACTTTATACTTCAATTTGCATTCATGCATCCCCAGTGTTCTTAGAAGCATTTATTGGAAAATTTCCACTTAATTAAAAATCATTTAATTATTTTGTTGTTTTTTTAATAATTCTGATGAAGACTTTAAATCTCTCAACTAAATATTGTTTATATATATAATATCACTCCACACTGGAGGAGTAGGATAGGTGGGACTGGGAGGGGTGGAGGGAGGGGACTGTGATGGAGATGTAACTTGAAGTAATAAATAAACAAAAATGTTTTATGCACCAATGGAAAAAAAATCACTCCAAGAACATTTTAGGCTGTTTAAAAGGACATCCTGTGTCAATGTTTCATCTAGACACCAGTATCATTGTGACAGATCCTCACTGAGCATGTGCTGATTTTAATTTATTCATCTCCAATCTGGCATTTTTATGTTAGCAAATACTATCTTAAACAACTATGTCATTTAACTCTTACAAATTGTGTAGGAAATTGGGGCTTTTCAGAGTGAAACCTCATATGAAAGTGGAAATACAAGTTGATACTTTTAAATTCTAAATACTTAAGTTTCTAATAAACATAACGTGGAACACACAGTTCCTCCTTCAATATCGAGAGTTCAGTGGAAGGAAATGCTTTCAAAAGCAGATTGTTCATAAGAAAAATAATGGAGTAAATATAGAAAACTACATATTTGATCATGATTTTGAAAGAGTATAGATGATCAAGGGATGCATAACAGAGACAGACAGCAAAGTAAAAAATTAAGTTCTGCCCAAAGCTAATGCCAACCAAGACTAAACAAGTTGTACTGCAAAACCCAGATAGAGTAAGAAATTAGAGATATCATATAGTCATGAAAGTGGTCATGGGAAATACATAAAATAGGAGGATGAGCTGAGATTGTGAGTGAGTAGTTTACCCCAAACTTGCTCCATAAAGTGAGATAAATACCAACCATCAAGTAGTGAAAAAGGAATAATCAGTATTAGGCTTCTCAATCATATGAAAAGGTAAAGGAATGCTTTCTAAAATAAAAGGAAAAGGTACCTGTAGCCCAGAATTCAACACTAAATGAAACATGAATATGAAATAACTGTATTATCAACTGTGTAAAGAAAAAAAAATCTCTGTGGAACCCTTATATTCTAAATAGGAATGTAAGGTAGTCTAATTGCTGTAAAAATCAGAATTGAGGTTTCTTAAGACAACAGCAACAACTAAAAAGTAAAAAATATTTATAACATGAACTATCTATACAACTCCTGCATATTTATCTGAAGGATTCCAAGCTCACATGTTACAGACATGTTTGCACATCAATATAGTAGCACTGTTCACAGTAAGTAGGCTGTGGAACCAGCCTAAGTGTCCAAGATCAGGAATGGGTAAAGGAAATTTGGTAAGTGTATATACAGTGGAATTATTTTCAGCCATAGAGAAAAAGATATGTCATTAGCAGGAAAATGGATAAAGCTGGAGATAATCAGATTAAACAAGGGAATCAAGCCCAAGAAAGACAAATACCATATTTTTGCTCAGCTTTGATTCCTATAATATATACATTCTATATATGCATATTTATATACGTATATATATACATATATATGTATGACAACATAAAATCTCTAGGGAAACAAAGAGGACTCATAAGAAAGAGAATTGCTTTGGATATTTGGGTATATTTTTTCTTCCATATGAATTTTATGATTGCTCTTCTAGTTCTATGAAGAATGTCATAGAATTTTGATGAAATTTGCTTGACTATAAAAATTGTTTTTTCAGTAATATAATCACAGTGCTAATTAGGATAACCCATAAAGATGAGAATATTTTCCATCTTCTATCGTCTTTCACTTCTTTCTTTAGTTTCTATTTGGGGGGTCGAGTCAGGGGCAGGAAGAGAAAGGAGTTCATTCAGCATACAATCCTACATTACAGCCTATCCTTGGAGAGAAGTCAGAGGCACATAACTGAAGCAGCTATTCACACTGTATCCCCCTTCAAGAGCAGAGAGAAATAAATGTGTTGTGCATGGGCCTGCCTGCTTCACTGCTTGCTTGCTTTTTCCTCTTCAATATGGACAGTTTATGATCCCCTACCTTGGAAATAGTGTCACTCAAAGTGGGTTAGGTATTCCCACATCAATTAAAAGTAGACAGTACCCCACAGACAAGCCCAGAGGCTAAGCTGATCTAGACAGGTCTTCAAATAAGACTCTCTTTCAAGGTGATCCCAGATTGTGTCAAATAAACAACCAAAACCTAATGTCTATCAAGTGAGAAAGTCAAAATTAAAGAAACCCATTTAAAAATTTGTATTCTTTACATATATTACATCCAAACCACTTTCCCCTGCCTCTACTCCTCCTAGTTCCCCTTCCACCTCCACTTCTCCTATGTTTCCTTAATTTTTTTTTCTTTTTGGGTTTTCAAGACATGGTTTCTCTGGCTATCTTGGACTCACTCTATATAGACCAGGCTGGCCTTGTACTCACAGAGTACCACCTGCCTCTGCCTTCAGAGTAGTGGGATTAAAGGACACTACAAGAAGGCTCACATAGCCAATTAACTTGAACATGGGGACTCATAGAGACTGAACTACCAACCAAAGGACTTGCATGGACTGGTTGGTCTTAAGCCCTCTACACATACGAAGCTGATCAGCTGCTTGGTTCTTAAGTGGATCCCTTAACAATTGGAGTAGGGACTATCTCTGACTTGGACACTGTTGCCTCCCTCTTGATTCCATTTTCCTAGCAGAGCTGCCTTCTCTTGCCTCAGTGGAAGAGGAGGCACTTAGTCCTGATGTGATTTGATGTACCAGAGTGGGTTGGAATCAGTGGGGTTCAGGGGAATGGGGGAAATGTGTGGGAGGATGGGACTTGGAGGAGAGGAGAGAGGGGGTGGAGATTGGGATGTACAATAAACAAATAAATTAATTAATAAAAAAACAAGGAAAATAGTTGACAATGCGCCTGGAAGAGAGCCAGCTAATAGGTTCCTGTGTGGTCTCTGCTTCAGTTCCTGCCTCCAGGTTCCTGTCTTGAGTTCCTTCCCTGACTTCCATCAGTGATGGATTGTAACCTGTCAGCAAAATAAACCCTTTGCCTCCCCACTCAAAAAAAAAAAAACAGTCTAAAACATAGGTGTTCCTTGGGAACCTGTGAGTTTCTAGGTTTGTTTGTTTTTCAATTTAAAAAAATATTTAATTACATAAAAAAAGAAAAAGAGCAGGCTTCCCAGGGATATCAATGGAATATAACATAACAAATTACAACTAAACCTTGCAAAATGGCACATATCTTTAATCCCAGGACTAAGGAGGCAGAGGCAGCTAGGTCTCTGTGAGTTCGAGTCCAGCCTGGTCAGAGAAACTCTATCTCAAAAAAAAAAAAAAACAAAAAAACAAAAACTCAGAAGAAAGAAAATAAGAAAGAAAGAAGTTACAACAATACTAGACACATACCTTCATATCAAGGCTGAACAAGGTGACCCAGTAGAAGGAAAAGCATCCCATGGCAGGCAAAGTGTCAGAGACAGTCCACACTCCCACTGTTAGGAGTCCACAAAAACACCAAGCTATACAACCATAAGGCATATGCAGAGGACTTTAGCTCAGACCACTACAAAGTCTGTGATTTCCACTTCTGTCTCTGTGAATCCCTATGAGGTCTGCTTAACTGAATCTGTGGGCCATTTCCTTGTGGTGTCCTTGACCCCTCTGACTCCTATAGTCCTTCATCCTCTTCTTCTGCAGGCTTTCTTTGGGTTCCCCTAATGTTTGGCTGTAGGACTCTGTGTCTGCTCCCATCAGTGGCTGGACAGTGCCTCTCTGGTGACAGTTGGGATAGGCATAGATCTCCTGAATATAGCAGAATATCAATAGGAATCATTTAACTGACTTTTTTTCCAGCCATATTTGATTCTAGGCTGGGTCTCTTTACTGTTTTATGTTTTTTATTTTAAAGGTCTTTCACAGGTCTATTCTTGATTTCATTTCTGACCTCATAGAGACTATTGTTTTTCATGGTTTCATTCTCTGAATGCTCATTATTAGCTTCCTAGTTCTAACTTGCTTTTTGTTTTTTAGGGACATCCTTTTTGTGCTCATGATTATATGTAACTATTTCTTTTGTGAGAGGCCTTTATTTACATATTTTCAGTAATGCTGATTACTGGTCATGCTTTAGAATATTATTATCATAGATGACTCTTCTTTAAATTTAACTAGAACTTCATTGAACACAATATATTGGTTGCAATTATTTTCCCTTAGGGCTTATAATGCACCAATCATTGCTTTCCTGGTTTTAGGACTTTTGCATTTTGACTATAATTTGAGTGGAGAAGTTCTTTTATTGTCATACACACTTGTGATTCTAAAGGCCACCTGCTGAATGCTGTGGCCACAATTGCTTATTTTATAATAATTCCTCAATTTTGTCTGTGATCAATTTATTTCTTTCACT
This sequence comes from Lophiomys imhausi, assembly GCA_907164525.1. NCBI lineage: Eukaryota > Metazoa > Chordata > Mammalia > Rodentia > Muridae > Lophiomys > Lophiomys imhausi. Next base: position 1,357,332 of record CAJQZJ010032893.1, read on the forward strand.
TGGTCTAGTCTATTGGCAGTGCTTTTCTATGTGAACTTACGTGGTTTACTGAGCTCTTCATTTTCAAGATTTAAAATTTTTTCAAAATGTCTGTCTTTTTTTCTAACATTTATTTATTCCTTCATGTTACATTTCAATCACAGTCCCTTCCCTTTTTCCCCCACCCTGTTTCACCCTCATACCCTCTTCCTTCCCTCTCTTCCATCATCTTTTAAAAAAATTGAGGTGTATCTTTTTCCCCCAAGAGTTCTCCCCCTTTTAGTCCAATAAAGGACTCTTTTTATTGTAACAATAAATATAATACAAAACAATAAGAACAATTAGGCAACAATTATGAAAATTATAAGGTATAGTTTTCATTCCCAATTTTATGATTTCTTGTACAAGTCTTCAATTGACTTCTTTATTAATCTATTTGTACCTTCTTTAAGGCCACTGTTTATTTTTAAAATTGAACTTTTGAGATCCTTGTTGAAGATTTCAATTATTTCAGTATCTTTATATTCATTTATTGAAGGGTTATGAACTTTAAATAAGTCACATTGTCTCCTTGTGCTGTTATTTTTCTTCTGTTTTTATAATGTCATTTGCACATCAGTTGGGAGAGATGTGTCTTCTGGCTTTACGTGGGTGGGGGAGCTAAGTGAACAACAGATTTATCTTGAGATCTATTTAAATCTCCACTGTCAGAAGGAATAAAGCATACCACAATGATAAATACCAGAAAACAAATCACATATTTAAATACAGCAAAACAAAACAAATAGAAAGTATCAACAATATACCCAATGTACATAAAAAACTAAAAGTGCTAGGATATTATATGAACAAATAAACTTAAAATTATTAAGAGCAGGTATATTTTTTATAGTATAATGAGAAATGGGTAGAGGGGAAAAATAAATTTCAAGAGCAGAAATGTTCAAGGTGAATGTAAGAAGAGGCAAATATGAAACAAAACAACTTGAAAAGAAAGCTGACACTTTTTTCTTGCTGAGAAGATGAGAATAAAGATGCTCGCTTTTTTTCTTCCAAGATTTTCAATATTTTTACCAATTAATTAATTAATTTAATCACTTTACAGCTTGATCACAGACCCCTCCCTTCTCTCCTCCCATTCCTACCCATACATGCCTCTCTCTCATTACCCCTCCCCTTGTCCTCAGAGAAAGAGAAGCACCCCATTGGGAACCAGCCCTCCCTGGGACTCAAGTCACAGTAGGACTAAGCACTTCCTCTCCCACTGAGGCCACACAAGGCAGCCCAGCTATGGGAACGGGATCCAAAGGCAGGCAAGAGAGTCAGAGACAGACCCAACTCCAGTGGTTGGGGGACCCACATGAAGAACAAGCTGCACATCTGCTACATATGAGTAGGGGGCCTATGTCCAGCCCATGCATGCTCTTTTGTTGGAGGTTTAGTCTCTGAACCACCCCACGGACCTAGGTTAGTTTCCTGTATAGGTCTTTTTGTGGTGTCCTTGACCCCTTCAGCTCCCTCAGTCTTTCCTTGAACTCTTCCACAAGACTCCCTGAGCTCTGCCTATTGATTGGCTGTGGGTCTTGGTATCTGTTTCCATCATTTGCTGGGTGAAGCTTCTAAGAAGACAGTTATGCTAGGCTTTTGTCTGCAAGCATGGCAGACTATGGTTAATAGTGTCAGGGGCTGACTCTGTCTCATAGGATGGGTCTCAAATTGGGCCAGTCATTGGTTGGCCGTTCACTCATTCTCTGCTCCATCTTTATGGCTATACTTCTTGTAGACAGGACAAATTTGGGTTGAGGTTGGATTGGTGTCCCCCTTCCTCCACTGGAAATCCTGCCTGGGTCCAGGAAGTGGTGACTTCAGTCTCCATAGCCCCTGCTGTTAGAAGTTTCATCTATGGTTACCCCTATAGACTCCTGGGAGCTTCCTCTGTCCCAAAGATGCCCCCCACCAATTTCTGTTTTTTCTTTCAGTGTGCCCCCACCACAACTGATCTCCACCATTGGTCCCCTCCCCACACACTTTTCCACCCAGCTCCCTTCCTTTATCTACTTCAGATGTCTATTTTATTTCCCCTTCTGAGTGACATTCAAGTTTCCTCCCTTGGGCCCTCCATGTTATTTGTCTTCTTTGGTCTGTGGATTGTAGGATGGTTATCCTGTACTTTATAGCTAATATCCAGTTATAAGTGAGTACATACCATGCACGTCTTTCTGGGTCTGGACTAACCTCACTAAGGATAATATTTCCTAGTTACAACCATTTGCCTGAAAATTTCATGATGCCCTTGTTTTTTTTTTTATATAGCTGAGTAGTATTCCATTGCTTAAATGTACCACAGTTTCTTTATCCATTCTTCATTTGAGAGACATCTAGATAGTTTCCAGTTTCTGAGTATTACAAATAAAGCTGTTGATTCTCAGCTTTTGGGGCTCACTTGGAGGGAATAGAGAGCTATGAAAGGCAAGGTATAATGAGGTGAGACCAGAAATGGCTACATGAAGGCCTTTCCTTGCTCTGTCTTCCCCACTAAAATGCATGAGGTAAGAAGAGGACCTCAGTCAGGATGAATTCTTGCCAATAATCTCTGTACACAGACAAAACAATGTAAATGCAGGAGAACTCCCCAGACTTCTCATGCTGGACAAACCTGTAGACCATAGAGTTGAATGGTCCCTTAAGAGGCTCTCTGACAGTGAGTAATGGGTAAGGGTAATGACAAGCATTAGCCACACTAGTCATTTCTACCAACTGTTTTTGGCGTTCAGAGAGTGGAGACTTTCCAAACAATTAACAACCTTCATTGGACACTGAGTAATCCTGTCTGCCCAGTCATACTGACCCACTCTTAGCACATGCTTATGTCCACACTTGGGTCTCACTGCTGTTCCCGCATGGAAGTCCCCACCTGCAACACAGCCTGCCCTTTCACCATATATGGTGGACCTGTGTTCAATTTACAACCAGTTTCCTGGACACAGATTGAATCTCAGAGTGACTGCTCAAATAGAGAAGTGGAGAAGTTTGGAATCAATGGTGTAAAAATTCAGGAGCCTCCCCAGGTCCTCAGAGGCTAGCCCTCTCCCCACTCCAATCCCCTCTATATTGGTCCAATTGGGTCACAAGCAGTTGAGGAGAGCAGCAGCCACCCTCCTCTCCGAGAGCCAGTCAGTCTATTACAGGAATCTGCCCGCCATCTGGAGGTAAACACCAGGACCTCAGGATCAGCCAACCCCCAGGGCAGGGAGTTTTCCTGAGCACCAAGGTCAGGTAACAAAAGAAACAAACAGATAACACCTGGGTCCATCTGATGACAAAAGGTCAGCGCAAGAACATGGTAAAAAAAAACCAAAACAATAGGATGTCTCCAGATCCTAGCAATAATGCTACAGACAACTCTGGACAGCTGAACCCAATTGAAGCAAAGGAAAATGACCTTAATCCTACGCTTATACTAATAATAGAAGGCCGAAGGGAGGAAATCAAATACCTCAGAGAGCAACAACAAAGTACTGCAAAGGAGGTGATGGAAATGAATAAAGCGCTTAAAGGAATGGAAGACCTGAAAAGGGAAGTTGAAGCAATGAAGAAAATCCAATCTGAGACATCCATAGAACTGGAAAACCTTAAGAAAAGAATCGGAACTACAGACACTAGCATCACCAACAGAATACAAGAGATGGAAGAAAGAATTTCAGGCTCAGAGGATAAAATTGAAGAAATGGATACATCTGTCAAAGAAAATGTCAAATCTAAAAAAGTCCTGACACAAAACCTTCAGGAAATCAAGGACACAATGAAAAGACG